>BQNB010063409.1:0-35697 GCA_026074375.1 Tanacetum coccineum | reverse complement strand
TGATTACTATTAATCTGCTAGGTTACAGATTACTAACTATGAATATTTGTAAAAACTCTTATCTTAAACTAGTGCCTTAGGGTTCTTTTTATACATCAAGGAAACCCTAATGGGCTTACAAAACGCGTTAAGTGATCATGCATATCTATTCCTAATATATCTCATGCATATCACTTAAGCGGTACTATCTATATATGCTAGCAGTACTAACTAACTAACACTAACAGTACTAACTCAGGAAAACATAATTCCTAACAACGTAAAAATAAAAGAGATTGATACCTCCAGATTATTAACATATTTACTCCAGATTTCACTAGGCCAAAACATGCGTGGCATAGGTATTTTGTTTATGTCCTCCAGATAATCTATAATAATGTTTGTTTTCTACAATGGTGTATGAATAATTTAGTGTTAAATTATAGTTTACAAATATAAAAAGGGTTTTTACATGATTCATTAATGGAAAAAGGGTTTTTGAATGCTAAAGGGAGAGGGAGAGGGAGTGGTAGTGCGGTGAAGGAGAAACGTTCGTTAACTTATGATCCGGGTATGTTTCATGATGGGGTGTTTTCTAATTCAGCTACACCTAATGGGGTAGATGAGTGGACGACTACCTCATCTAATGTGGCAACGAATACTTAAGGTGTAAAGGAGTTCGGGGATGCTACCATGAATACTAAGGATGTGAATGTGGGGCAGACAGTGATTAGCCCTATCGTTGACCCAAAACTAGGTACTTCTTATGCTAATGTTACTAGTAAGCCAAGTAGGATGAAAATTAATTTTCGTACTTTGTTTACACTGGGGGTAATGGGATTGATATGGTTGTCCTGGTGGAATCTATTAGAGCTATAAGTGAACGATTTGCTAATACTATATATGGGTTCTTTTTGGGAAAGCGGGTAGCCTACCCTATTGTTGCTAACTATGTTAGGAACACTTTGGTTAAATATAGGCTGGTTCGATCAATGTTCAGCTCATCTACCAGGTTATTCTCCTTTTAATTTAGCTCCATGGATGGTTTGGATGCAATGCTTGAAAATGGTCCATGGTTTATTTGTAATAATCCACTTATTCTAAAAAAGTGGCATCCGGATGTGAACCTATTGAAATAAGATGTTGGTGCTATCCCAGTTTTGGTTAAACTCCATGGAGTCTCTGTTACGGCGTTCAACGAGGATGGCTTGAGTGCCATTGCTACTAAATTAGGTACCCCTCTAATGCTTGACTCTTATACTTCTGATATGTGCATGCAATCATGGGGCAGGTCAAGCTATGCTAGAGCTATGATTGAGCTTAGAGCTGATGTGGAGTTGAAAGATAATATTGTGGTTGCTATGCCTAAAATTACTAAGGAGGGCTACTATACTTGTAATATTCGTGTTAAGTATGAGTGGAAACCTCCTAGGTGTGCGTGTTGCAAGGTTTTTGGCCATGTTCTAGAGGAATGTACAAATAATATCGGTGTTGGTGCGACAAAGAATGTGAAGAAGACTAGTCAAACTCCTAAAGGAATTCTAGAAGATGGGATTTAAACCAACTAAACAAGTGTTTCAACCTGTTTCTAAAAAGCCTACTGCCAACACTAGCAGAAAAAAGAAGAACAATGCAGAGTCTACTAAAGAGGTTAGTAAGTCAAACCCTTTTAGGTGCTTACCTCGGTTGAAAATGATGTGGAGTTGGGTACCAATGGTGAAACTTCAAATTTTGCCAGCCAAGAGGCCAACACGAGTGGATCTTTGTTCTGGAATGTGGATTCTGGTAGTCCGAGTACTACTCCTATTATTGAGAAAATTGATAAGACTGAAAAATTAATTATTGATGGAAGAGTTACTTTGGTGGATGATGAGGGAAAACCTTTGGAAAATTTTGTTTTTTCGGGCGATTATTGTTGGGAATTATTGATTTGATGATACAAAAGAACTTGCTCAAAAGGATAAAGAATGAAACATAAGGATCAAAATCGACAATATGGAGTTCTATAAAAGATGAAGGATTCTAAAAGATTTGCTTAAAAGGTAAAGATCATAGATTAGGAAAGATTTAGTTTCCTAATACAATTAGATTTCCTTTGTAAGTCTTATGGACTATATATATAAAGAGATCCATACACATTGTGTAGGTATAAGAGTTTAAACGTGTGATTGTGTGTGCACTCAAAACGTATGTGTGTGTATCCTGTAAGTGTGATGTAGACGTCTAGTATGGTTTAGCTCTAAGATCAAAGGTTTTTTTGATCCTGTTACAGTTAGGTAACCGTTCTATACTTATCATATAGAATTAGGGCTTGTATGAATGTAAAACCTTATTCAATAACATTGTTCTTTTATTTAAATTCTGTTGTGTATCAATACTTTGTTATTTTTTATCCTATGAGCTCAAACGATTCTTAACAATTAGTATCAGAGTCATGTGGCTCTTGATCTAGGATCTACAAGGTTTTACAATCGAAGAGAGAAGACTTTGTATTTGATTTTCGTCACATTCTGAACAGCTGTGGTAAAAAGGGAATATCTCATTCGTTAACCATTGGATCTTAACGAAATTTTTATTGAAGGTTCTTTACTCATAAAGGCATATTCTCACCAGATGGATCTTCAATCTAAGCTTTTAATTGAAAGATATAAATTTTTGAAATCTGCTATAGAAAAGTTGAAGTTGGTATGGTTTTACTTCTCTTTCATCCTTATTTTTAATAGTGTTCTTGTTATTATTATTGGAAGTTTTTCTTTGAAAAATTGGGTATTAAAGAGAAGGTATTGAGGAATGAAGAGGATAAAGAAGTTTGTGAAAATTAGAGTTTAATTCTTAAATTATTTTTTTGAAACCCTAATTTCTAAAAACCTCAAAAGTTGATGATGAATACAAAGTGAAATCACAGTAAAGGTGATATGAATGTGGAAGCTAAGAGTTCGAGTTCAGGTTCTTGTGGAAAGTTTATTGAAGTGGTTATCATGTTAATACTGATTGGAAGTTACTACTTCTTCATACATGGTTACTACTGCTCTGCAACAGTTAATACTGCTCGAACAAAGTTAATACTGCTTGACTAAGTTAATACTGCTAGTTAGTAGTTAATACTGCTAGTGTATTTTTACTACTGCTCAACCATTAGTGTTGCTCTTCATTGTTACTACTGCTTGGTATCGATTACTACTGTTAGTCATTTTTCACCCTAATGCGGAATTAGTGTTGCTCGTCATGGATGGTACTACATGGTATTCGTTACTACAGTTGGTTAGTTATTCGTACAGTTCTTATGGTTGATTCTATTACTTTTAGTCATGAGATGGTTAACATATTGGTTTCAAGGGAAGCATATGATAAAGTGTTTAACCATTTGGATATGTTACATGCACCACTTATGGGGAAGGTTATGATTATTACTACTGCTAAGTCATTATTACTACTGCTAGTTTAAGTTTCTACTGCTTGAATTTATTTATCTTATTATGCGCCATGGAGGGTAATTTGAGACATTAGAAAGCTTGGATTAGAAGTGTGATATATGGTTTGTAGTTGTAAAGATCAAGGTTGCATATGTTCATAGTCTCCTAATAGATAATGACAAAAGGGGGAAGATGTTAGAAATATGATATTGTTTACAACTTATTATGTGTGGTGGCATGGCATGGAATAAGATGTTGAAGACTTCATTGTGTTGAAGAAGTTTTAACATGTTCAAAGGAAATATTAAGTTAAGTGGAAGATTGAAGATTGTTTTATTCATGGAAAATCAGATTTGAAGATGAAGATTGTTGAAGATTAAGCTATTATGATCATCTTGGAATCAGTTTACAGTTTGTTTTGTCATCATCAAATAGGGGAAGATTGGTTTCGATGCCGGGAAAGTACATATGGTGGCTGCATCAAAAGTGCCTATGCTCAAACCAGGTGAGTATGAGCTTTGGAGGATGAGGATGGAACAGTACATCTAGATTATTGATTATTCTCTATGAGAAGTCATAGAGAATGGTAATGCGCCTCCAATAACAAAAGTTGTTGAAGGTGTTTAGACTATAATTGCTCCTATAACTGCTGAAGAAAAGGCATAAAGGAGGTTAGTGTTGAAGGCAAGAAGCACTTTATTGATGGGCATCCCTAATGAACATCAATTAAAGTTTAACTCCATTAAAGATGCCAAGTCATTGCTACAGGCTGTTGAGAAGAGGTTTGGAGGGAATGCTGCTACTAAAAAGACTTAGAGGAATCTTCTAAAGCAGCAGTATGAAAATTTTACTGCATCTAGCTCAAAGGTTTTAGATCAAACCTTTGACAGGCTTTAAAAGCTTATCAGTCAGTTGGAGATTCATGGTGAAAGTATCTCACAAGAAGATGTGAATCAGAAGTTCTTAAGAAGTTTATCACCATAATGGAACACATATACCATTGTGTGGAGGAACAAGCCTGAGATAGATACATTAAGCTTGGATGATCTTTACAACAACCTGAATATCTATGAACCAGAGGTCAAAGGGACATCAAGCTCAAGCTCAAACACACAAAGCGTAGCCTTTGTGTCCTCAAACAGCACCAGCAATACAAATGGAGCAGTTAATACTACTCATGGTGCTACAACTGCTAGCACTTAAGCTACTGCTATTAACTCAACAACAATTGATAACTTGAGTGATGGTGTCATTTGTGCTTTCTTTGAAAGTCAACCAAACAGTCCACAACTTGACAATGAGGACTTGCAACAAATTAATCCTGATGATTTAGAAGAGATGGACTTAAGGTGGCAGATGGCTATGCTAACAATGAGGGCAAGGAGATTCTTGAACAACACTGGAAGAAAACTTACTATTAATGGTAATAAGACCATTGGGTTTGATAAGTCCAAGGTGGAGTGTTACAACTACTACAAAAAGGGACATTTGCAAGGGAGTGTAGAGCTCCAAGGAACCAAGAACACAGGAATAGGGAGAACACAAGAAGGTTTATGCCAGTGGAGACATGTTGATCCTAATTCAATGGATCTTGAATTCCTTAGCTTGTGTAAGGTTTAGTTATGCAAGATAAATCCTACACAACTATGATAGAAACTTTGTTTGATAATACTAAATATTATACGAAATCTAATCTTTAATATAAGAAGAATTCTTTAATGAAACAGTAATTCTAATGAACACACAAATTAACAAACAAAAGCTTCAATATATTAATATGAATACTCTAACTAGTATTAGGGTTACAAAACCTTGAAGCTATGAACAACTCTATGAATGACTCGTTTTGATTACTTAGAACTCTATACCCTAGGACCTCCTTTTATACACCAAGGAGTCCCAATGGGATTACAATATTTTCCGAAGTTATCATGATCTTCTAAACAAATAACTTATACGTATCTTTTACAAAAATATCTCATACATATCACATAAGCAATCTTTATCTTTTCTCTGAGCCGTCTTTATCCTTTAAGAATTTAAAATCTTTCAGAAGTTGTAAACTTTTATATCCAGCAACATTAACTTGAACACTAGCAGAAAATAGTAACTTATTACACCTGCAGCATTAAAACTGTATACAAGCAGTGTAAAACTACTTAGAATATTTCTTCAATGCCTCACAACCGTACAAACTTTACTCTAATATTTTCTTCAATCTTCACCAGCAGTACTAACTTTACTCTAGCAGTACTAACATATACTAGCAGTACTAAGTTACACTAGCAGTACTAACTACTTAGCATATTTTTCATTAAGATTACTAACAACACTAATTTATGCTTAGCAGCAGTAACTCTAAGATCATCAAGAAGTCTTTTAATCCCAACAATCCTCCCCTAAACTTGATATTTATCTTTAAAATCATCAAGTTTCTTCATTAAAAGCTTCATCAATCACCAGGAGGATGCTTCCAAACACTTCATTAATTCTTGAGTTACTTTGTGATGAGCTTAAGAAGCTGATAACACATTTCATTCCAATGATCAGCTTGCAACTTCTTATTCAGCATCTCTGTGATTGTAGCAGATGTAAGAGGATATCTCTTCTCTACCAACATAAAAACATGCAGACTTTGAAACCTCACAAAGTGTACTTCACAAGAATCAAATAGATTCTAAACCAACACTTTGTTTCCTTGTAGATTCTGTAACACCCCCAAATTGGGTCGCAACGGAATAAGGGTCCGGGGCGTGTTACTTCTCAGATCAATAACACAAGATAATATAAGAACGACTAAAAAGTCATTTAAAACTGATACATTGGATAGTTTCCAAATCTTCCCTATCAAAACCTTTAAGCATCTGAATTATTGATGAGTACCTCTTTGAATTTCCATCAGCTCTTATGATTTGATAGTAGCCAATCTTTCTTTCTTTATTGATCTTCTAATCAATAATGCTTGGAGGCTTAGTAGCTAAAGGTATAGCATCAACTGCTACTTCCTCTTTATCAGGAATGACTTCCATCATACTTTGAAGCTTAGTTGTTTCCTGATCATCATCCACCTTCTGCTTCTTTGCATTCTCTTGTTCTAGCTCATCACTTGCTCTTTTTGAACTTTCTTCTTCTCTTGTCTCACTGCCTTCTACTAATTTTGTATCTATGTCTACAAATGTATTTACCCTTTTCATAGCTTTCTCAAAGAATTCTTGAACATTGGTAAAGGACTTGTTCTTCAAATCTTTGGGCTTCCACCCTGCCATGTTTTTCAGATAAGTAGTTATGATACTTCAATGTTGAGCTTTGGTAGGTGGTTTGTTCCTCTTTTCCTCTGCTCTTTTAGCTGCAAAGAATTTTATTCTTTTCTCCAAGAGTTGTTGAAACAGTTTAGCCCTTTCTTCAATGGCAAACTCTTCTTGTTCTCTTACTTGCAGTCTTTCAGCTAATAATTGATCAGCCTCATTATTTGCCTGAATATCATTCCATTCTTTAATTAAGGCAACCTTAGCTTTATCTTTTTCCCTTGCAAGCCCCACTTCCTCATCAAATTCAGCTTGTAATCTTATAGCTTCTTGTTCATCAAAGCTGATTTGATCTTTCTTTTTCATCTTCAAAGGTTCTTCAACTATTATACCTTACCCTTTACTTAAAGGAATTGTTGTTGTTGTTGTTGTTATTATTGATTCACTTGGCTCTTGCATAACAACCCTTTTTATCTTGGGTCTTGCACTCTTCAACTCTGCTAATGTTTGAGCCAAAGTAAGTTTAACATTAGTTATTGTAGCAGCAGTTGGACTGGCAGTACTAACTTCAACATTAGCAGTAGTAACTACTTCACCAGCAGTAGTAACTGGATCAGCAGTACTAACTTCCTTTTCAGCCATATCCTTTCTTGCAAACACTTCTTCATCATTAAGAACACATGTATCACACATCAGATCATCATTATGCCTCCCCTGAGTTTCATCAACCAAAGTAATCTCTGCATCTCATCAATATCATCAGTTTTCCTCTCCTATTTGGATGCATCCTCCTGATCACCTAAACTAGGTTCATCAGAGGAAACTACTCTTGCTGATCTACTAATCTTGTATAATCTTTTAAGCTTGTGAGTTCTTGACCCTCCTTTCTTCACTAGCTTCTTGAATCTCTTCTTTAAACTTTTAATCTCCCTGACTATTTTTTTTTTTGAAAGCCCAGTCTTTGTGTTCTCCCAGGTCAAGCACTCTTTGATGCAATTTGGTACCAAAATCCTCAATTGCCCCTTAAGTTGCATACTAGGCTCCTCATGACAGCCCTATCGCTAATTGTAGGATCACTAGGAACACTAGATTAAGGAATCTCAATGTCCTTCTCCTTAGGACTTCTTCTTGATTTTTGTTTCCTTTGGGGTTCAGATGATGATGGTTAAGTAATGATGGGTGTGTGATGGGGATCAGTTGGCATTGCTGAACCTTCACCTATTTCTTCTTGAGCTTGAACCACCATCATTGGAAATAAGGGTGTTTCCCTTCCAAAAAATCTTTCCTTGTCTTCTCATGTTAGCAAAAATCTTCTTTGTGTGAGATGGTGCAATGTAAACCCTGTTGTGAGTTGTCATCCATTCTAGTTGATTATTCAAAAAGACTTGTACAAATCTTGGATACATCAAGAATTTGACAGCATTATCCAAGTTCTTCACCATGCTTTCAAAAATATACTTGGAAAAGTTAAACTTTTGGTTTGTGGCTAAACAGATAATTGCAGAAGCCATAGTGCTACTAAATTCATTCCATGCAGTAGTCTTAGCACTTAGGCATTGCAAAATGGTAATGAGGAATTTCCATTGGGGAGAGAAGAATGCCTTATAGAAAGTAAGCTTTTGTGAAAAATTTTCATACCCCATGAGTGTAAGTTGTTCAAAAATTGTAGCATTAGGCAAACAATCAACACCATTAGCATCTTCCAGTTGAAGATCTGTTCTTACAGTTGCTTCAGTTATGATGATCTTCTTTCCATCCACTAGGGCTTGTAACTGACCTTCCCCATTAACTGTTTTTGCCTTGGTAGTAGACCAGAACTTTTCAACGCACCATGTATATATAGTAGGATTGACGGTTAAAGCATACTTTAGAGAACTTGCATTCAGAAAATCCACTATCTGCTCAAATCCCTTACTTCAGCAGAATTAGTCAAAAACGCGACGAAATTATGAGTATCAAAATTGTAGGGTCGTCATTGTGTTGGGTTTTGATGATAAATGATGAAATTGAGTTAGGGTTTACGATTAGAGAGTATATGAAAGATTGAAATCGGTAAAATGATTGAATGAAACCCTTAATCGAAGTATTTATGAAACTACCCTCAACAGCATTAACGTTCACCAACAGTTGTAAGTTATGCCTAGCAACATTAACTTTTAACTAGCAGTAGTAAGTAACCCAGCAGTAGTAACTCAGCAGTAGGTTAAGCCTAGCAAAAGACTTGTACAAACCTTGGATACATCAAGAATTTACCAGCATTATCCAAGTTCTTCACCATACTTTTAAATATGTACTTTTAAAAGTTGAACTTTTGGTTTATAGCTAGGCAGATAATTGCAGAAGCCATAGTTCTACTAAATTCATTCCATGCAGTAGTCTTAGCACTTAGGCATTGCAAAATGGTATGAATAAGGAATTTTCATTGAGGAGAAAATAATGCCTTATAGAATGTAAGCTTTTGTGAAAGTTTTTCATACCCTATCTTTGTAAGTTCTTAAAAAATGGTAGCATTAGGCAAGCAATTTGTACCTTCCTCATCATCCAATTGAAGATCACGTCTAACAGATGCTTCAGTAATAATTATCTTCTTCCCATCTACCAGGGCTTGTAACTGCACTTCCCCATTGATAGTTTTTACCTTGACAGTAGCCCAGAATTGTTCAATACATGAAGTATAGATCGTAGGATTAACCGTTAGTGCACACTTGATAGTGTGTGCATTAAAAGAAATCTACTATCTGCTCAAACCCTTTACTTTTAGCGGGTTTAGCCAAAAACGCGACTAAATTGTGAGTATCAGCAAACTGTAGGGTCGTCATTATGTTGGGTTTCAATGATGAATGATAAAATTGAGTTAGGGTTTATGATTAGAGAGTATATAATTGAATGTAATCGATTAAATGAGTAAATGAAACCCTTAATCAAAGTAATTATGAAACTACCCTCAACAGCATTAACGTTCACCAGCAGTTGTAAGTTATGCCTATCAGCATTAACTTTCAACAGCAGTAGTAAGTTTATGCCTAGCAGCATTAACGTTCCCCAGCAACAGTAAGTTTATACCTAGCAGCATTAACTTTCCCCAGCAGCAGTAAGTTTATGCCTAGCAGCATTAACTTTGAATCACCAGCATTAACTCTAATTCCATTCTGATCGGCTTTTCCATCATCAAATTAACATTTTAGCTCACAAAATCTCTCTCTCTCTCTCTGTTTTTGGTTTCTCTCAATTCTTTTTACTCACAATTCTCTCTTTCTATTTTTAAATAACTCTCTTTCTGTTTTTCAACTCACCACTTCTCTTAATTATTTTTCTCACCAAATCACTCTTTCTGTTTTTATCTCACACAACTCTCTTTTTCTTTTTCAACTTACAAATTCTCTTAATTCTTTTTCTCACTAAATCACTCTATCTGTTTTTATTATCACCAACTCTCTCAATTCTGTTTACCTCACCATTTTCATAATCAAAACTTTAAAGGTTTATCATTCCAATACTAGCAATCAAATATTGAAATATACTTACATCAAATGCTTTTGTATTCAAATCTGCAACATTCTTGTTAGTATGAATTTTGATCATTTGAATCAGCTTCTTTTCATTGGAATCTCTGATAAAGTGATGTCTAATGTCAATGTTCTTTGTTTTTGAATGAAAAACAGGGTTCTTAACTATGCATATAGTACTCTCATTATCAGTATTAATCTTTGTATGCATAAAGTTATACCCATAATCAAGCAATTGATTTTGAATCCAAAGCACTTGACCACAGCAACTTGAAGCAGCTACATATTCAGCCTCTGTTGTGAAGTTAGCAACTACAGTCTGCTTTTTGCACTGCCATGAAATCAATCTACACCTAAGAAATTGACAACCTCTTATTGTAGACTTCTTATCCAAGCTTGCTTCAGCATAATCACTATTAGTATATGCTACCAAATCAAAAGGTTAATCTTTTAGATACCAAAGGCCTAATTTAGGTTGACCTTTTAAGTATCTAAAAATTCTTTTCACAGCATGAAGATGTGACACTTTTGGGTTGACTTGGTATCTTGCACAGGCACACACTGCAAACATAATATCAGGTCTTGAAGAAGTAAGATATATCAATGAACCAATCATTGATCTATATAAATGAACATCCACTTCTTTACCATATTCATCCTTGAGCAAAAGCTTTTGAGTTTCCATAGGTGTGCTTGCTGTCTTGACATCAGTAAAACCAAATTTCTTCAAAATCTCAGTCACATACTTGTCTTGACTGATAACAATCCTATCATTCTTCTGCTTTACTTGCAGTCCTAAAAAGAATGTGAGTTCACCCATATAACTCATCTAAAACTTCTTATGCATCATCCTCTCAAACTCAGTGCATAATGACTTCTTTGTAGAGCCAAAAATGATATCATCTATATACACTTGAACTAACAGAATATCACCTTTGTCCCTTCTAATAAACAAAGTCTTGTGTATCTTTCCTCTCTGAAACCTATTGTCTAACAAATAAGTTGACAAAGTTTCATACCAAGATTTAGGAGCTTGATGCAGTCCATAAAGTGCCTTTTATACTTTGTATACTCTGTCAGGGAAGTTTGGATCTTCAAATCCTGGTGGTTGACAAACATAGACTTTCTCTTCAATCTGACCATAAAGAAAAGCACTCTTGACATCCATCTGGTACACCATAAAGTCTTCAAATGACGCATAGGCTAAGAATAGCCTAATTGCTTCAATTTTAGCAACAGGGGCAAAGACTTCATCATAGTCAATCCCTTCTTCTTGTGTGTACCCTTGTGCAACCAATCTTGCTTTATTTTTAATCATAATGCCTCTTTCATCCTTCTTGTTCCTGTAGACCCATTTAGTGCTTATAGGCCTTTTGCCATTTGGTAAATCCACCAAAGTCCAAACCTTTTATAATTTGAATTGTAGAAGCTCATCCTGCAAAGCTTCTATCCAGCTTGGATCCTTCAATTCATGAATTACCTTTTTAGGTTCTTCTTGTGATAAAAAGCAATCAAACAATTAATTTTGAAAGTCTTTATGGTTTGTTCTTTACTGAACTGAACTAAACAAACCATGTTCTTCTAAATTCTTTGTCATTCTTCTTGTTTGAGGTGCTGAATTCAAGTCTCTAATAATTTGTTCAACTGGATGATCTTTGTGTATTCTTGTAGTTGGAATAGGACTTACATGAATAAATGCATCCAAATTGTTCATGTCAGCCTCTGCACCAACATCTTCATCATCATCTGAATAAACAATATCTTTCAATTCAAGCATAGTTGGATCATTTGGAAGTTCAATGCTTGTTTTTGCACCAACAGCATTAACTTCATTTGTGCTAGCAGAATTAACAGTGTTAGTGTTGTTAACAATATCCTCCTTCTCTTGATCATTACTTTCACCCTCTTTACTTGGATCACCACCTTCTTTTCCTGGTTCTTCAGTAACCTTCTTTTCATTATCTCCTGAAGGTTTGATTCCAGCATTAGGAGAACTCTTTGAACTTTGAGAGAATGGTAGATCAGTATTCCACAATGGTAGCAGAATATAATCTTTGCCAGGTACTGTCTCCATTCTAGCTTTTTCTGCATCATCACATGCTTTTGTACCTGCATTACCATTAGACTGATTTCCTACCACAACTGGCTTATAATTCATTGACTTTGTTAGTGCATTAATATCAAAAAGCCAATTTGGTCCACTTCCTGCAATATTAGGTGTATTCTCACTAAACTGGACATGCAGGTTCTATTCAACTATCCTAGTTCTACTGTTGAATACTCTAAATGCTTTACTCTTAATGAGTATCCAACAAAGAATCTTATACATCAGCCTTACATCAAACTTGCCTAATGATCTATGGTATTGAAATTGTAATAGACACCCAAAGGGTATCATAAAGTCCTAAACCTAGTTTTTCTACCAAGAATAGAGTTTCATAAGGGGTCTTGTTATGAGGCTTAGTTACTAATACCTTATTTTGCACATAGCAAGCAGTATTAACTGCTTCAGCCCAAAAAGTAGTAGGTAGCTTAGAATCAGCTAGCATTGTCCTAGCAGCCTCAATTAGTGTTCTATTTTTCCTCTCAGCTACTCCATTTTGTTAAGGAGTTCTAGATATACTAAATTCTCTTTTAATACCTTTTCTTTTACAAAACTGATTCATCTCTTTATTCTTAAACTCAGTTCCATTGTCATACCTAATTACCATAACCCTTTGATCTATTAGATTTTCTACTCCAGTTATAAAGGACTTAAGAATGCCACTAGTCTCATCCTTAGTAGCTAAAAAGAAAACCCAACTAAACCTACTGTAATCATATGTGACAACTAGGCAATACATCTTTTTCATTAAGCTTTTTACAAATGTTAGACCAAACAAATCCATGTGCAACATATGTAAAGGTTGGCTGATTGAACTTACTGTTTTGGACTTACAAGAAGCTCTATGTTGCTTTCCTTTTTGATAAGCGACACAGGTTTGATCATTTTCAAAAAGTTTTAAAGGTAAACCTCTTACAAGATTTCCATTAACTAGTTTATTCATAGTTTTGAAATTTATGTGTCTAAGCCTTCTATGCCAAAGTTTATATTCATCAGATGTGGCTTTTGCAAAGAGACAAGTTAGACCTCCTTTAGAAACAATATTCTTTAAATCAACATTATACATATTGTTTTTTCTAGGGACTTTAAGCAAAACATGACTTTCATCAGTTAACTTAAAGTTTGGTCAATATATTCAGTGTCATTAAAGAGAACACTATTCTTTTTGTCACACATTTGTTAGACACTAAAGAGGTTAAACTGTAATTCTCTTACAAAATATACATTCTCAAAATCTAAATTTCCAGTTTTGATTGAACCTCTGTCTGTGTTTTTTCCTCCTTTGGGGTTACCTCCAAAGGCAACGTATCCTCTGTCAATTTCTTCAAAGTCAGTAAGATAGGATATGCTCTCTGTCATGTGCCTTGAGCATCCACTATCAATCACTCCTTGGTCCTGTAAATCCATTTGTGGATTGCCCTACATATGTGGTAAGAAAATCAATTTCTTTTAGGGACCCAAGCCATCACTGACTTGCATCTGCCTTGTGCATCAATATAATTAAACCTTTTTAGAATGGTTGATGTATTGTTGTGCTTAGAAACATGGTCTATTACTTTAGTCTTTGGTTTCCAAACCCAACAAGCTGAGGCCTTAACATCATTAACCTGGTTTCCCTTAACAGCATTAAGTACTGCTTTTGGCTTAGCAGTATTAACTACTACTTTTGGCCTAGCAGTATTAACATTTTTATCTTTAACAGTATTAACACCGTGATTAAAATTACTTTTTTAGTTGTTGTTTTGTCTTCTAACAGTTGAATGTGATTTATTAAAAACATTTGTCATTGGTCCTTCGCTATTCACTGTTGTTCTGGGTTGAGCAGTATTAACTAGTCTAGCAGTAGTAAGTGATACTAGGCCAGACCTTATTAATGCTGCTTTTGGAACCATGTTCCTTTTAGGACTAGGGTGAGTCATTTTAGAAAAATTCTGGTGATTCACCCTTTGAGTATAGTTCCACACTAGTTTTACCATTTTATTATTAAACTTTCTCTTATGGTTATCACAGTTATACTGCAAGTGATCAAAACTTCCACATACATAACAAGCTTTGATAAACATCTCAAAATTACTTCCTAGTCTCTGAGACATCATACTATTCCAGTTTCTTTAATTGCCTCTAGGAATATTAGTGTTTTGTCTATTTTTATTAACATGATTAACAGTTTTCCTTGGAGATTTTACTTGCTCTTTAGATTTAACAAACTCTATTTTAGCAAAACTAGACTTAACTATTTTCTTCTCTTTCTTAGCCTGAGGCACATCTTCTTCCTCACTATCAGACACCCAATCCTCAATAATTAGAGCACCATCATTCTTCCTAGCTGCTTTAGGCTTGTCTGCACTAGCCTTAACTTTACTAGTCTCAACTATAGGCTCACTAACTATATGCTCATTTACAAACTCTTCTAGACTAGAGAATGACAAATCAAGTTTTGGAGGCGTAAAATTTCCTGTATAGGGAGGTGGAACAGCATTATACCCTAAACCTGTTTTACACTTATAAACTATCTGACAGTCTATTAGTTTGCTTAATCTTTTAGATGAATTCTCATATTTTTCTACTGTTAGCTGAATTTCATCTTTTTTATTTTTGAGCTAGTTCCAACTTCCTCCTAAGCTCTGTAATGGCTACTTCTTTTAAATAAATCTCACATTTTAAGAGCTTGATATCTTCTTCATACACAGACTTATTTTTCTTATAAACTAGAAGTCTTGCTTCTACAGACTCTAAACTTGTTTTATAAGTAATAGAATTTAACTTAGATGTCCTTAAGTCTTTTAACAGTTGTTCATTTTGTTCTTTAAGAATTTTAACATTTTCTAAATAAGATGATGAACAGTTTGAATCATTAGATACCTCTGAGTTAGAACTTGTAGAAAAGTAAGCCATGAGTGCAAAGTTAGTTGGACCTTCTTCTGCTTGATCACTCTAATCATAATCGCCAAGACCATCACATGAGATCAAAGCATTGGAAGTAGTTGTCTCGACTGGCACACTTCTTGTGTTCTCCCTATTCCTGTTTTCTTGGTTCCTTGGAGCCTTGCACTCTCTTGCAAAGTGTCCCCTTTTGTGGCAGTTGTAACACTCCACCTTAGAATTATCAAACCCAATAGTTTCACTACTATTCATAGTAAGCTTTCTTCTAGTGTTCTTCAAGAATCTCCATGTCCTCATTGTTAGCATAGCCATCTGCCACCTCAAGTCCATCTCTTCTAAATCATCAGGATTAATTTGTTGCAAGTCCTCATTGTCAAGTTGTGGACTGTTTGGTTGACTTGCAAAGAAAGCACAAATAACAGCATCACTCAAGTTATCAATTGTTGTTGAGTTAATAGCAGTAGCTTGAGTGCTAGCAGTTGTAACACCATGAGCAGTATTAACTGCTCCATTTGTACTGTTGGTGCTGTTTGAGGACACAAAGGCTACGTTTTGTGTGTTTGTGCTTGAGCTTGATGTCCCTTTGACCTCTGGTTCATAGATCTTCAGGTTGTTGTAAAGATCATCCAAGCTTAATGTATCTATCTCAGGCTTGTTCCTCCACACAATGGTATGTGTGTTCCATTCTGGTGACAGACTTCTTAAGAACTTCTGATTCACATCTTCTTGTGAGATACTTTCACCATGAATCTCCAACTGACTGATAAGCTTTTGAAGCCTATCAAAGGTTTGATCTAACACCTCTGAGCTAGATGCAGTAAAATTTTCATACTGCTGCTTTAGAAGATTCCTCTGAGTCTTTTTAGTAGCAGCATTCCCTCCAAACCTCTTCTCAACAGCCTGCAGCAATGACTTGGCATCTTTGATGGAGTTAAACTTCAATTGATGTTCATTAGGGATGCCCATCAATAAAGTGCTTCTTGCCTTCAACTCTAACCTCCTTTGTGCCTTTTCTTCAGCAGTTGTAGGAGCAATTGTAGTCTCAACACCTTCAACAACTTTTGTTATTGGAGGTGCATTACCATTCTCTATGACTTCCCATAGAGAATAATCAATCATCTGGATGTACTGTTCCATCCTCATCCTCCAAAGCTCATACTCACCTGGTTTGAGCATAGGCACTTTTGATGCAGCCACCATATGTACTGAGTCTTGATCCATGTCTTCTTAGCAAAGTTTCTCAAAGCAACAAGCTCTGATACCACTTGTTGATCCTAGTTAACTTCTAATGATCGAATTCCTTAAGCTTGTTTAAGGTTTAGTTATGCTAGATAAATCTAACACAACTTAGTTTAAGAAACTTTGTTTGATAATACTAAAGATTATGCGGAATCTAATCTTTAATATAAGAAGAATTCTTCAGTAACACAAAACAATATAATTTCAACAATAAAAACTCCAATATTATTATTACAAATAATACGAATACTCTTCTAGTATTATTGTTACAAAACCTTGAAGCTATGAATTATACGACTAAGATACATAAACAAAAGATTTTTAGATTGCAAACTCTACGCCCTAGGACCTCCTTTTATACACCAAGGAGTCCTAGTCGATTTACAATATAATCCTAAAACTTAGATTATTCTCAAAGATCTATTCTATAAATAACAATCTTTATCTCATAAGTAATCTTGATCTTCAAGCAATCTTTATCTTTCAGCAGTTGTAATCTTTCAGCAGTTGTAACTTTCAGCAGTTGTAACTTTGTACCAGCAGTATTAATTCTTAACAAGCAATAGTAACTTATACACCAGCAGTATTAACTATGTACAAGCAGTAGTAACTACTTAGAATATTTTCTTCAATCTTCATCAGTAGTACTAACTTTACTCTAGCAGTACTAACATATACTAGCAGTAGTAACTAGCAGTATATTAATTATACATAGGCAGATACTAGTTACACTAGCAGTACTACGTTGCACTAGCAGTAGTAAACTAAGTTACACTAGCCAGTACTACTATCTGGCATATTTTTCATTAAAGTAATGATCAGCACTAACTTTTTGCTTAGCAGTAGTATCGCCAAACCTTCAGCAGCATAACTCCTAAGATCCTCAGCTGTCATTTTAATCCCAACAACATACCTAAATACATAGATGACTTGCTCTCACGTTGAAGTTGGTTCGTAGGGTCCTACGATGCGATCCGTCTAACCTACGCATGTTATTTGTCTTATTTCAAATCACCCAAAGAGCTTTAGAAGTGTCTGGATTGCGGCTCGAGAAAGCTCTGGTCAGGAACATGCAAACTATTGTACGATCACATCCACTTATTTAGTGTGAAAGAAACTTTTTTAATTTGCAACGCATTTGCAACATAGAACAAAAGGGTGAACGATAACCCTAAAATAGGTTCTTGAGAAATCACAAAGGATTTAATACTAAAAGTCAAGATTTATTGATAACTTAATACCCTAAACAATGAACTCAAGCCTTATATTTAGAGAGTCATAAATCTTTAAGAAAAAGGTAACTTAAACATAGTAAAAACCGACTCAAACTATAAAAGGTAATTTCGACTAGCATAGCCTCTACGGCGTAAAGGGTAGTTTCCCTCTACAGCGGAACCACTAAGACGCATGAATAGTTACTTATTCGAGAGCTCTAGGGTATAATAATAAACATACATTGTCATTGATCTTTTGAACAACCTTGTATGAACCATATTTCTTTTGTTGGAGCTTGGCATCAATACCTACAAGAAAACACTTCATTTGAAGAAACACCATTACCTTGTCATCGCATTAGTGTAAGCAAATTTGGAGCGAGCTAATGACATATCCCATAGCTTGGGCGTATCTCCAGACAAACATCAAATCATTTTTCCAGACGTGCAATTAACCACCTCAGTTTGACCATCAATTTGAGGATGAGCGGTACTTCTAAAATTTAAGGATGTACCTAAATGCCTCCAAAGTGTTAACAAAAAATATGCAAGAAACTTGCTATATCACGATCCGAAGTAATAGACTAGGGAACTCCATGCAAATGAACCACCTCTTGAAAGAATAATCTTGCAGTATGAGCTGCATCTAAAGTATTCTTTTAAGAAATAAAATGTGCCATTTTAAAAAACCTTTCTATAACAACAAACACATAATAAACTCCTCGTTGAGTACGAGGATGCCAAAACACAAAATACATAGAATTATCAACCCACTCTCGGATATGGGTAGTGGCATATAAAGACCTGTATTTTATACTTTACTCTTCCCTTCTTGACATACAATGCATTTTCGCACAGATGCCTCAACATTCCTCTTCAACTGAGGCCAATAAAATCTCTTCTCTACAGAAGTGATGGTCTCCAATCCAAGAATAACGATTGACTTGTAGACTTAAAACAACTACGTCAACAGTAAGTTAGCAACAAAAGTACATTCATTTCGTTTTTTCAATTGATATTTGCTTATAAAGCATAAAAAGGTTAGGACACGTCCAATATGTTCGCGTGAATTGTCATTAACCCACACTGTCACATCTACCTTGGTTGAGGTCAAACCTCCTTCATCATTTGACCCATATATACCATGTGACTTGCTACACCCATTTAACCAGTTACCGCTAATGAGATTTTACCCCATGTACGATGATCATTGATCTTTTTACATTTTATTGGAATCTTCTGTTGCAAATCAGATGCACTTTTATGAAGTTTGCATCAAATTTGCAATGGAATGAAATGATAAATTCTATTATGTTTAAGTTATTTCTTTCATTTCTATTATGTTAAAATTTAAATTTTACAACGGAAATGCAATAGAAAATAAGTTATAATTTGTTTTAGATTTGTTTTTGTATTTCGTTACTATTCCGTTGCAAATTAGAAAATTTGCAACCGAATTGCAATGGAAAACAAATGATAATTTTTTAGATTTAAATTTTTTTCTTCGGTTGCTATTTCATTGCAAATTATGAAAATTTGCAACCGAGGAATAAAATTTAATTTCTTTTAGATTTACTTTTTGCCGTTCGTTGCTTTTACGATGCAATTTTTTATTGTTTGCAACACATTTGCAATGGAAAAAATATAAATAAATGTAAAATAATTTAGCTTAGATATTGCAACGGATCTGCAACCATTTTCTTTGTCGTTCCTATTCGGTTGTCAATTCGTTGCTGTAACGAAAATCTACCGTTGCAGATTTTTTTTCATGAAAATAAAAGGCTTTTAGATGATTAATCTTTTATATAATACGAGAAGATACAAATTGGACAAATAGAATTTTTAATCGACTAATAAGAGAGCTCAAATGTAAAATCGTGCTCTCCTATTGGCTCATAAAAGTTAAAATTAAATTATTTTGGTCAAATTTTTTAAAAAGTTGGAGAAAATTATGCGTGACCTTATCTGATTTTATCCAAAATAAATAACTTCTATCCATCTTAATTATTCTATTTATATCAACTACTAGTAATATGAAACTAGTCCTTTTTGTGACCAACTTTTACATTGTCAGTGACCAAACTCGTTTCATCACTAAAGGCCAATTTTCTTGTAGTGTTTCTTGCTTAATCGATACTTGAAAACATTGGTGTGGGAGTAATTCAACTTGTGACTTGATCTGATATCTCTCAAATCAGATTATCGACAAAAATTCATGATCTATGTCATGTTGGTTAGATAGTTAAATGTGGATATGATTGTTTAGATATTGATGATTTTATTCCTGAAGTGTTGCTTAAAATTTTTGATTTATAAATTAGGAAAATTGGTGACCAGAAGATTTTAGTTAATTATTGTGTATAGAACGAGTGGGCATTGACTCGCGCGTTGCGGTGGGGCTACTATTTTGCTGCATCGTGTAAGGCACTTTTGTACGTTCTTCATACCAAAAGAGTATGCCACAATGTTGACAGACTTGGTCACAGTCCTGTAGATACAAATACGTTGATGGCGGTTCTGCACGGTTGTTTAAAAAGGTAAATACAATTTTCGGACGGAGAACGATAGCAACATGTTGGCTTACCTTGAGCTGCAGATCGTGTGTGTCCGTTTTTTCGTTGTATACCATCACATTTACTCCCTTTGACAAAAGCTCATCACCGTTACCATCTAAAATAATTTACTCAAGGTCAGACCATGATAATTTACTCAAGGTCAGACCATGAACTCGTGGCCGCTACATACTGGCCATCTGCTAACTTCTGCTGAATTTTTAGAGCTAAACTGCATAAACAGCATAAATATCAGAAACTTCAATAAAGATTCATAGATTCTAGCTGCAATGGGTGCAAACGTTGGTCTATCAGTTTCATTCTGATGGCTAAAAATATAAAAAGAAAACCAATTTTTTTTTAAAAACAATGGACACTCCAAAAATTCTTCATGAGAAATCCAACTATCGCCTAAAGCAACACCTACGTAGTCAAACAAAAATCATAAACTTCTTAATATGCCCTAAAATGGAGCAGAGTTCCTGTGTTGACAGAGATATAGCGTATCTCTTCTTGCCATTTATAATTAGAGCATAGTTCGCTGCCTTATGGTTCGAGTGAAGTTAACCATACCGTAATGGTATGAGCCCTGGGGGTTTGGCCTTGGTCCACCTTCTGTCAAGTTTTGCCTGGTAAAAAAATCATATTTATTCTATTTGACACATATGACTTGTGTAGGCTTAATGCTGCAAATAATCTATACCTAATAGACCGGGCTTGATTCAAAGACCAGTTGATTTGGATGGTGGGGTACAACTCTAATCAACCCATCAAATAAGTTGTAATAGTAACCTACTAATCTACTAACAAAATCCAAATTTTAATAGTAATCAACCCATTATACAAATTATAATCTACAATGACTTAATTCACCCGTTATAAGAAAGACTCTAAGCTTTAGATATTGTTCACCATAACTCTATATACACAAAGGAACTGTAATAAAAATCAGCTTCATATAAAGATGTAGGTACAAAAAGAAGGAAACTTACCGGTCCTGTTCATGTTAGGTTGGAAATCTGAAATAACATAGAAAGAAAGTTCTTTATAATCTGCGACACTAAACGATATACATTGGTATTTTTCTATAAGTGTGTTAAGTAGTATATTAGCTGCCTGAGTATATAAAACTTAAAATGGCATTGAAGATGTCCAAGAACTGAAAAATCCACCACAATTGTAAACACAAAAGCATAACAGTTGCACTATATAAATAGTTAGTTTAGTATATCATACCCAATATGTATCTGTATCACGGATCACAACCCTTGCACCAACGACTACAGAATCTCCTTTTACTACACCATCAAATTCATCTGTATAAAGGGAACAACACATAACTAAGTCAAGGTGATTTTTTTTCAATCAACAATCATCTAAAATAATAACCTACTCATATATATTGAAACAAAATAAATTATAATTACAAAATGT
The DNA here is from genome assembly GCA_026074375.1 of Tanacetum coccineum. Taxonomy (NCBI): domain Eukaryota; kingdom Viridiplantae; phylum Streptophyta; class Magnoliopsida; order Asterales; family Asteraceae; genus Tanacetum; species Tanacetum coccineum. The sequence continues at coordinate 14,128 of BQNB010063409.1, read as the reverse complement.
GAATAAGTAGTACCGTTGATTGATGAGACAAAATGTGTCGCCTTCTTTAGCTTAAGCATCGCCGAAGCCGTTGTATCTCCGCCGGATACACCGGAGGTTCATCGTAAAATTGTTTAATCCCTTTTTTATTTTGGTGAAGGTGAACTAAAAAAATGATATGATGAAGATGGTGATATTGCATTAAAGGAAAAAGAAATATGAATATTCACAATCAAGATACAGTAACTTACCTCCAATCTTTTGAGGAAGAAGATAGCTAATGGTTCTAGAATAGATGTAAACGGTGATGATAACTGGGGCGGTGCATAAACTATGATGTCAGCTTAACATAACCGCTTGTAGGTAGCAAATGACACTTTATACGTGTAAGTTTTATGCGTTTGGAAGAAAATTACATAATCTTTATTTCTACTTGTAAAATTGGATGACATGGGTTTAAAATAGATTACTTCTAATGATCGTTCTTCCATCCATATCAATTATGTCAGTCAACTTTTTGCTCATCACAATTTAACATGTTGTTGCTCACATATCGGGTTTGCCAATGTTGCTAACTCTTATGTATATTAAAACTTGGTACAAATTGTTTTAAGTATTCTTAGATTTGCTACCTCTTGATCTGGATTAACATGTTTATTTTTTTCGATTATTCATAAGTATTGTAACTAATTATGACACACTTTTAGTCTTGATTTATTAATCTAATGTAACTTGATAGTATTCCATCGTTAATCCTAAAAATTTGTTGATCTTCTCGCTTAGAGGAGTTTGTTCAAGTGTCTTTCATGCAGAACAACCTCGTGATTTTCATATTATAGGAACATGTTTCCTACATGGAATTGTTAGACCATTTATTATGTTTGTTTTTAAACCAAATAGTTTTTCGACAGTGAACCACTTTTGACCATATTAAAATCTGAATCTTTTTTTAGGGGCGACAACTACATAATACATGGCAAAAGTGAGAGTTGAGCAAGATATAGGATTTGGAATTAAGCGGGATTTTATCATGGGCATGGTGTCCTTAATCAAACTCTTGTGAAGGTGTTCTATGTTCTTTTATGCGGAAAAAGAGTTGTAACTTTGACTAGCCTTTTTTTATGTTCATAAAAACCTTTTAAATTTTAGGTCAAACAATGTTGTTTGTGGTGATATTTATATACTATATAAAATATGGACTAATTATATATTTTAGTTGTTGATGCTAGTGTTAGTACTATGATTATGATTGTATTAAAATTTTGATATTGAATGATGACCCGGTAGCGATATTGCTAATGAATTAGAATAGCCTAAATTGTAACGATATTAGTGATTGAATTAGCGACTTTTATTAAAAATATCGATGTGCACAACAACTTAGATATCGACTTCTCTTATTTGTACGGTGTTTGGTGTTAACTACTAGGCGATTTTGGTGATGAAAGTGAATGTTGATGTGGCAAACCACCATACCACCACGACACCAACACTTTTAGTTATATTCTCCTTACAAATTATCAGATTCATTGTTTTTCTTGTTCACTTTTATCATGTAAATTTCTATTTTGTCATAGTAAATGTTGTATGTGTGCATATACTAAGTTGTTAAATAAGATTTTTTTTATAACATTATGTAAAAGTTTATATACTTATATAGTTATAGCAAGCGTACACGCATAAGTTTTACAAAAAAAAATATAACGTATTAATATTCATTAGAGAAAAGTTCAACATAGATCACAAATTCTTTAAATATCAAATTAACAACTTATATTGTAACATTTCTCATTTTCAGGTCATTTCCCGACTCAATTATTATCATTATTTATTTTTAGAGTTTTACGCGTTCGCTTTTAATTATTATCCTATAGTTAAATCGCGTAAACTAAAAATCAACATTCAACGTAAACGGACATCAAACAAGTTAAATTTTACGTCAAGCAAGTGTTATATAATTATTAAGAGTATAATTAATAACTTTTCATATTTTATTTTTATTGGTTACGTAAAACGCTTATGTTTCGCAATAAAATACATTTAGGCATACCCGGAAGTACCTATACCTATCTATACTCAACCAATACCCACAATTATACCCACTACACAAAATTTACTCATTTTATCACTTGTTAATTACTTAAGGCCGGATATACACAAACATATACACTTGATAAATTAAACTTCACTAGTAAACCTTCTAACCCCACAAGAGTACACTTACATATCACACATTACTAGAAATTGTCTAATCCTTGTACCCTTCCTCCAATCTTGGCCGGCCATAGTGCATAGGGAGGAGGAGAGCTCTTTCTCTTGTACCCTAAACTACTACATACCCATGGTTTATGTTTAAGGTTGTTTCTACATGACCACTTTCCATATAAAGCAAGTCATAGGTAAATAAATACATACACTCTCTCATTGCAAGTAAAAATTCACAAGAACTCTCTCCTTGTACACAAAAGCCCACGACTCACTATTTACAAACTAGGGTTTCTTATAAAATTCCATTCTAAAGTATTACAAGTGTTCAAGCATTGCTAGTAATCATATCTAAGGTGATTGGGTTTGATTTGGAAGCTTGAGTTGTGGTTTAACAAGAAGTATACAAGAAAAGGAATTAGGGTTTTCTAGTTGGGTAATTCGAATTAGGGTTTTGTTTGTTGGGTTTGATCTTGTTCTACATTCACCATACACTCATCTAAGGTTTATCTAAGACCCTAATCTTTTCATTATGTTAATTTCATGTTTTATATAATTATGTATAGTTAAATCATCACCTAAGTTTATTTTATGAAGTTATAAAACAAATACATGTACAAGCATACACAAAATACATTTTATTTGTAAATAAGATGATGTTTAAAATATGTTAATATGTTTAAAACAAGGATTTACAAGCCATGGATAAATTATATAATTAATTGTCAAGTTATGATTATTTATTTATTTATAAAGTTTAGATAAGTAAATAAATATGTTGGATAATTTTCTTGGACAATATAGACTTATTATGATGGACACAATGTAGAAGACCTAATTTATACACAATGAATGTAATTTATAAATTAGTGGACTTATGGTAACTTTATTAAGTTTAAAAACTGTATAAAATAATTTAATTAAACATTTAAATGTTACTGTTCATTCAAACCCAATAAAATTCATTTTTATATTTTATAAAAATAGTACATCTCATGATGATCGTAAACATATAAGAAACTTGAAAATCCGATAAATAACGAAGGAGTTATGAGTTTTACGAAAAAATGTGGATAAAAGTGTTTTTATTATAAAAACTATATAAATTCGAACTTGAACATAATGTTTTGTATTTTTCCTTAAAAGTACATACTTTTGTGATTTCAAAAATATAAGAAACATGGAAAACAAATGGGTAATGAACTAGTTATGGATTTTACATGTTTTAAGTAATTTAATATGTAAAAGTAACTTTATTAAAGTAATTTTATAAAAACTTTAAGATTTCGAATCTGAGATAAATGTAAGCTTATTTTTTTGATAAAGTACAACTAATGAGGATTTCAAAACTGTAAGATACATTAAAACGGATTGAAAATGAAGGAGATACGCTATTTACGAGATTACGATAAAAAGTAAATTTATAAAAGTAATTTTATAAAAACTTGATACTGTTCATAATAGTGGGCTGTTGAGAAATATTTTTCCTGGATATAGTTTTTAATTACGAAGACGTGGACATAAGAATCACTAAAAACCGAATTAAAACGAATGAGATACAATTAAAATACGATTTCAATAATTAAAGTTATAAAAAGTATTTTTATAAACTTTCACTTACTGTTACTGTTCATAACAGTACTTAACCATATAATAAATATAAAATTTGATTAGACTTTTTAAATACGAATCCTTACATATAAAGAACGTTAAAAACGAGATTGAAACGAGAAAGATGTGACGTTTTTACTAAAAGTAATATTTATAAATGTATCTATCCTTATAAATATTATTTTCTCAAACAATTAAATTATTTATATAATGAAATTATATAAATAGTACATCAAGTGTTTTTGACAAATAACAAATTGTTAGACAAGTATATCATTTTTACAATTGCAAATTACAAGGACATTTGTTTTTCAAGTACAAATTAAATTGTTTAATTTGATAAATTAAACAAACACTTTTAGATGGTGATGTAACTATATAGGATTATATGTAGTATTGGTCATTCAAAGTACATGGTACTTACACGACCTATAATTACTTAGGTTGCCTTCGGTCCTATCCGTGACGTTTTCATTCACTTGATTCATATACTCTAGTTTATTCACTAAGGTGAGTTCATAGCCCCATGTTTTACTATATCAATGATTTATAACTTTTGGGGTGAGAAACATGCATTGTTTTACAAATTGGACGCAAGTGTACATTTTATCATGATTACGTGTTTGCCTAAGTAGCGATAACCCTCTGAGCCCATTATCATGAACTGTCAATTACTTTGTGTGAGTGCGAATGTTATAAATAGATCTATTTGGGATTGACATCCCCGTTCGGGTGAGTAACACTCACTGTGCCGGTTTGCCGGACAACGGACGTATACCATGTCGGATTTAGGATGTTGCGGGTTAGAACATCATCAAGGGCAATGTTGGCAATTTATATTGCAATTCATACATGTCGAGCTTCAGTGTCATGAGCTTAGGGAAACGTAATTACATTTTGTGTTGTTTGCATCTGTTGCATTATCACGGGGAAAATCTTGCGGTCCTACATTATATTTACATAAACCTATGAATTCACCAACTTTATGTTGACGTTTTAAAGCATGTTTTCTCAGGTCAATGAGGCACGAGGTGCTAAGGATACATTGGGGATACTCTTTTGGGGAGTCATGCATTAAAGATTTGGAGTCATTACACCTTGGGATATATTTGTTATGATCTAAAATCTTTGTTATCAAATGTTGAACAATTTAAGCCGTTGTGCTTTGTATTAAACAATTTCAATAAATCCAATGTATCGTCTTTTAAACGACTCTTTTAGAGGTCGTTCTCATATCTTGTGCTATTGATCTATGAAGTAACGCTCCCGGACTCATTATTCCGCTGCGACCCTATTTGGGGGTGTTACATATATTCATTCATTTTTTCATCAAACCAAAAAAACATACCTTCATCATTGTTTTAGAAAATTAAAAATATATCACAAACTATTAATCGTTACGCGAAATGAATCATACTATCACGACGAATATTAAGTCTTATTTCTATACATTGACATTTCTATAGACTTTCAAAAATTTATTATTTTTCGGGTTCTTTTAGTGAGTGTTAAAGTTCCCTCCAAGAAAACTCGCATGTGATTAATAAGATCACATTTGATTTGTTTTTTTAAAAATCACACGTGTTTGTGAATCACATGTAATTATTAAAATAACAAATCACCCTTGATTTAAAAAATTACATATGCTTTGTGAAATCACACCTGATTTTAATAATAACAAATCACAAGTGGTGTTGCAAATCATATGTGATTTTTTTGGGCGGAAAGTTCAACCCTAAAAAAATTTCGACTAATGTGTGAGTTGTGGTAACTTCACAAGAAGTTTTACAACTCCCTAGGCAGTGTACCTAACCGTTGTAGTGTAGTATAAGCAAGACTCAAGGATTGTTATCGTTCTCTAAGGGAATAGGTTGGGAAGACTCAAACAAAATATAACAGAGGTCTATGGGGTTGAAAGAAGATTATTTATGTATTTTTATATTTTATGAAAGCAAGTAAAATTCAGGTTTTGAGAGATTGGTTTTGGTTTTAGCTAATTAAACCAATAATAAATCTAAACTGCTTTGGTGAAAACTTATATGGTAAACGAACGTATTTACTTCATCATACACTACTCCTTAGTTTGCTTCTCCTAACTCTATTGCTTTGTCATACTTGTGATGATCTGTGTAAGTATTTCCTTAGTCATAAACGAATTACACAAAAACGCCGTCTATGTAATATTCCGTTAAGGCAACACACAAGTAAGGTAGTATGAAGACTATTACAAGGCCCCTAAGAGTACATTACATGCATTAAAACACTTAAGAGGGATCAACCATATTAGGGGTAAGGTAGTATGAAGACTGTTACCGATGGTATCCTTTCTACACACTCGCGTTTCCCTAGACGTCTATGCTAATGTAATATTTTATAGCCAAATTTCTAGACCCTAACGCGCACATCCATCTCAAGAAGCAATATTAAAAGGATCTACAAACTAAGTTTCATGCAATCATAAGTAAATACTAGTGGATCTAGCCTAGCATATTATAAGGAAGCGAAGAACAAGAATCAATCAAACAACGCATAGACATATTGAATGATAAAAAATAGAAGACTTCACTTGATTAAAACATGTTTTTAAGGCTGATACAAGAGGGTTTTGATACCCTAAAAATGAGCCTAAAGCTGCTACAATCGACTTCTAAAGGTAGGGTTCGTCTCCCAAAAGTTACACACTTCAAACCTTAAAAACGAGTTTGTATATATAGGAAAACGGGTGCGACGACGTCGCGTTATAATCCTAATGCCGTCGCCCCGCCGTATCTTCTAGGGCTTCTTTTAGTCGGTTAAGTTCTAACGTCATCATCAAAATCTTGACGTCGTCCTTTGTACGTCCTGACGCCGTCACATTTAATTGTGACGCCATCTCCAGCCAATGTACGCATTTTCTTCAAGAGATTTGGTGTAGAGTTGTAATCTTGTTTGTTTCTTCTCCAAATGAGCCTAAGTCACGTATATTTCCGCCAAAAGCCATCCAAGTGCTAAAAACACAAAAAGGAACGATTAAGTACATAATTTGGGCATATTTGCATGATTTAGGGGGTTAAATGACCCCGAAAAAGTGTATAAAATGACACCTCATCAAATACCTCTACCCTTAGGATTTGCTTGTCCTCAAGCAAATGGGCTTTTTCTACCTAGACAATAGCAGTATCGGGGGCATTTAACTTACTTTTCAAAGATAGTTTATGACACAACCTTCTAGACCTCGTAATTAAAAGCACGAAGGTTATATACTAGCACCTCGCATAAGTGTTTGGATTCTCTCTATCTCTCAGGTGTATAATGCATTATAACAATATAGAAAATAGAAAATAAACACTCATTATCTATCGTAACATACAAACTACCATAGGCTTAGTGAATGATCAAAAACCTCCATCACTAGGCGTAAGTACTAGAAATTGCTATCAAAGAGGTATTTCCAAGGTTTGTGATGTTCGAGTGTAAGTTACACAATAATGAAAATGGATGGGATATATTTTGGTGGATTTGGGATGGTGGTGAGTTAATTAAATAACAAGAATACATGCTAAGGCGTTACTAAGCCAAGACTCGACCATTCTAGGACTAAGATATTAGAACCAAGATATACAAACTCTACATCAAACTCTTTCTTTTTTTTCTATTTTTTTATAAACACAATACATAACTCGGGGTTTATAATCACACCCCTACACTTGAGTTTTTACTAACTCATTACAATTAACTAACTAATGACCTGAATTGAAAGGATCAACAAACATGGAGCGTATTGAGTTATAATGGGGGTAATAGGTGACTTCTTCCCCAATTCTTCATAAGATAAAAAACTACCATAATTCTCAATCATCCCAAAACTGTATACACTGATAAATGACTCGACTTAGCAACTATGTACTCATGCAATAATTAACTGGGTTTACAATGGTGATAATAATAATGTACTAAAAATGAGTACATACAATGAAGGCTAAGGCGATTTGAGTGTAACAAATGGGTATGGGTGTAAACAATGTTCTTCATTAATAATCTGGAATCCACCAGAAGATTATGAGAACCGTGAAAAGGATAGGCTCGAAGGGGTGTACTAGGGGTATCATGCACTAAAAATGAGTGCATGGCAAGGGTGTGGGGTAGTTATATGATCGAGGTGACCAAAATAACAAATATAGGTTTAAAACATGAGTTTATCCTAGTGGCTCTTATCATTTAGCAAATCCTAATTCTCACTATGCGGTCTCGAAATGAATCACAAAAACAAGTTCTAGAATTTAATACATTATCGGTACACTCTCATATAGTTTTAACCGATACCAATGCTCCAGAAAAGGCGACAAAATCATAAATGAATGATCAAATCCATGAACGTGAGACATGCAATTGCTTAGTCCTTAACTCGAGCAACCTAAAGGTAGAACTATCTTAGGTATCAAAGATGGATACCTGAATTCCTAAAGATCTAGGGGCGAAGCTCACATTTTAAGGGTGGAATTTTTTAGTGGTAGGGTATTTTGTGCTAGTCATATAATTCCTATCCATGAGACGCTAATAATACTTAGTTTTCGTCGGTATGTGTCATAAATTTTTTAAATTTGGGTCAAAATTACCGTCTACGCTATTTTTTGATATATTACACATCATTTTAAGGAAAAGCAAATGGCAACTGAAAGAATAGTTTCTAAGACTTATTTCCCCCTACACTTATTTTGAACATTGTCCCCATTGTTCTTTAAAAGTACCCGTAAAACGAATAAAGGAAAAAAGAAAAAGAAGAAAGAAACTAGTACTCCCCTGGTTTGCTCGATAATGAAGAAAAAACAAATGATAACTGGCTAAATCTTCATCCAAGAATCGTCCATATGAAACTCCTAAGAACTCCTAGGCTTCTTCTCATAAAATATAACTTGTAAATCAAAGACAAGAAACAACTACACCTAGCGTAAAATCGGCGGGATAATGATATATACAACGAAACATTTAGGGTTTAGACTCAATAAAAGCAGTAAAGATAGGATGAATGTGTTAATGTAATCGAGGTTTTCAGTAGGTTTTTAAGAAAATTACAAATTTTGGAAATTATACAAAATTAATTTTCAAAAAAGAAAATACTTTTACAAGTTTGGAGACGTGACGCGCCGCAGAAAAAATCCTTATGCCATCTCCAAACACTTCGTTTTCTTGGAAAAAAATTTGCACGCAATTCTATTAGTCATTTCCTGTAAAAATACTGCATAAAATATGAGATTAATTATTACAATCATATGACTTGAACAAACATGACATAAGACACACATGACGCGAATTAAACTAAACTATTTATTTTACATGTTTGAAATAGTTCTTATAAACCGGATATTTTCCCCTAAACTTATTTGATGCAAAATACCTTTGATTGTAATTAAGACGAGGTTAAAGATAAAACAAAGCATGATTACATATAACTCAAACATATAAGAATAAACAATAAAGAATAAAACATACGACACTCCTAAAATGCATAGAAATATAAAAGATTGGGTTGCCTCCCAAAAAGCGCTTTTGTTTATCTAACGAGTCTTGTAGCTAGACTCGGAGTCACACTACTAGAAATCATGGAAACGGTCCAAGTTGATGATCTCTCTTGGATTTTCTTTCTCGGACAACATCCTAGTGGTGGGGATTGATTGAAAGGTCTTTTTGAGTCTTTCTTCGTCAGGGTTAATCAATTCAATCCTAATGTGCCACGCACGATCTCCTTCTTTTGGTGGCTTATTCCAATCTATCTTCTTCTTTATCAATTCTTCCGACTCCCACTTATTTCCTTTTAGATTGATAGGTATAAATAACTCATAAGAATTCTACCATCTTTCTAAATAGTAGGACGTCCTTAAATGGGTTGAGCATGGTATCTCTAGCCAATTGCCATTTCCAAGGTAAATGGTGTTCACAAAGTTTTTCTTAACATAAAAATGGGGTCAGGCACCAACAACGTCCGTACTTAGTCGTGGTTCATAAGATTCTCTTTTACCTAGGGTAGTCCAGTAAGGTATTTCTTCGTCAACTAGGCTGATTTCTTTTACTCCAAATATGGACCTAGTAACTCCTACACCTACCAATATTTTGGCTTTTTTACAATCTATCATGACATTGGCGGTTGCTAAGAATCATCTTCCTACTAGTAAAGGGGTTGCAAGGTCTTTTCCATGTCTATTATATAGAAGTCGTTAAGAGTTTTAACCTTCCTATGTGGACTTCTACATTCTTGACGATGCCTACAGGATAAGACTTAGTTCCATCCACTAACCCAAAAACATGGCCATACTGGAGTCTCCTAGTCTACAAGGTAGAGTGAATAATCTGGGATCTTTTATTTTCTCAGACATTTTGCCTTGAATGAACGCAAACCTATTTTTGCCTAGCTCTAAGCTCTCTACGTATTTGTGAGATTGCATTGTATATTAGAGCATGAGCTAGAACTTCAAGAACCGGTAAGTCAAGATGCAAATCTTTGAATATGTCTTTTAAAGTTTGTTCAGGTTCTTCTGATTGTTGTGTTCCAATTTCAATGACCGTTTGCAACTGCTCCTTTTGAGAATGGTTTGTTTCCTTAGAACACGTTTTGATAGCATTAATCGAACTAAGGGGATGGGATGAGCATTGGGGGTCTTCCGTTGGGTAAGAACGATCAGACAAAACTAGAGAGGTGGGGTTAACATTTAGTTTCGGAACTGTGTCACTTAGGAGTGCTCCCGTCATTCGATCATTTATGGCCCTCAAAACTGTGTCAATTTTATTGGTCATCTTGCCTTGTTGTTGTTTGAAATCGGCTTCAAACTTAGACAATCTAGCCTCCTGAGATACCATAAAGCTGGACACTAATCCTTCGAGATGATTGATTATTAAAGTTTTGAGGATTGTTGATGAAGGAGTGGTTCGGGAATGAACCGTTGGGCTGAAAACGATTACGTGGGTTTGAAAAATTGTTTTGAGAATTTTAAGGTTGCCTCCACCTAAGGTTTGGGTGAATTTTCCATAATGGATTATAGGTGTAACCAAGAGTGTTTTGCTTGGGTTTGAAAGTAAACCACTTACCTCCCACTTCGTCAGTACGCGAGGATGCGTAATCAACAAAAGCTTGATCGGGATTTTCCATGCAATACTACGTATCGTGGGGACCAATATAGATCTCGCATGAAGAAGTGATTTTGTTTACTTAAACGGGTGATTTAGGAGCAAGATGAGCTTCCATCAAGCGTTGGACTTGATTTTCGAGCTCGATGAGATGACGATCGGATGTACTCGAGACATTATGAAGCAAAGAGATTGCCTTGACCGGTTTAGTGAAGTCCCTTGGGTCATTCCAACTTTCGTTGTCATAGAGGGCGAGGTCCTCTAATAATTTTTAGGATTCTTTGGCATTTTTGTCACGTAGCTTACCATCGGCCGATTGGTCGATGGTTCTCCTTGTGGCGGGATTGACATGTTCATAAAAGATTTGGACTTAGAGCCAAGATCGATCCAATGAATGAGGAATTTTGGAGTAAGTCCTTGAAACGAAGTCCATGCTTCAGAGAGAGAGATTCACCTAGATGTTGTTGGAACATCTGAATGTCCTTTTAAAGTTTTCCAGTCCTTCCCGGTGAAAGGAATTAAGCAAGGAAACGAGTAGTAAGATCCTCCCCAGTTGATTATGATCCTGCTCGGCAGACGTTTCAAAGCCAATTGCTAGCTTAATCGCAAAGGAAAAATTGAAATAAACACAGGCGCGTCCTTTCCCTGTTTGCAACATCAAGGTCAAGTGAGTCCACTAGTTTGAGAAAATCTTTAAGATGTTGATTTGGATCCTCGAATCGAAGTCCGTGGAAAGAGCATTCGTTTTGTACCAACCGGATGGTGTCAGATCGTAGAGGCACCTCATTGTTCCCATCGGGGAGCTCAATGGTGTTTCGATGGCCTTTGTGGCTGGGTCTGGAATAGTCTCCTAGGGTACAGATAGGATTTTAGTCTCCCATGAGAATAAACAAGAGGGTTTTTACGTACAAAGAGAACGAAGAAAAGATAGACTACGAGAAAGCTAATAGACAGAAATTAAAATCTCACTTGATAGGAATCAAGCGAGTAGACCTAAGCTATATAAAATTCGAAACCTAACTATTCCCCATGCAGCGACGCCAAAAACTTGATGTGCGAGTTGTGATAATTTCACAAGAAGTTTTATAACTCCCTAGGCAGTATACCTAACCATTGTAGTGTAATATAGGCAAGACTCGGTGATTGTTATCGTTATTTAGGGGAATAGGTTTGGAAGGCTCGAACATAATATAACAGAGGTCTAAGGGGTTGAAAGATGATTATTTTTGTATTTTTATATTTTATGAAAGTAAGTAAAATTCAGGTTTTGAGAGGTTATTTTGGTTTTAGCTAATTAAACTAATAATAAATCTAAACTACTTTGGTGAAAATTTATATGGTAAACGAACGTATTTACTTAATCATGCACTACTCCTTAGTTTTCTTCTCCTAACTTTATTGCTTTGTCACACTTGTGATGACCTGTGTAAGTATTTCCTTAGTCATGAACGAATTACACGAAAACGCCATCTATGTAATATTCCGTTAAAGCAACACACAAGTAAGGTAGTATGAAGAATATTACAAGGCCTCTAAGAGTACATTACATGCATTAAAACATTTAAGAGGAATCAACCATGTTAGGGGTAAGGTAGTATGAAGACTGTTACCGATGGTATCCTTTCTACACACTCGCGTTTCTCTAGACGTCTATGCTAATGTAATATTTCATAGCCAGTTTTCTAGAGCCTAACACGCACATCCATCACAAGAAGCAATATTAAAAGGATCTACAAACTAAGTTTCATGCAATCATAAGTAAATACTAGTGGATCTAGCCTATCATATTATAATGAAGCGACGAACAAGAATCAATCAAATAACACATAGACATATTGAATGATAAAAGATAGAAGACTTCAATTGATTAAAACATATCTTTAAGGCTGATACAAGAGGGTTTTGACACCCTAAAAACAAGCCTAAAAGCTGCTACAATCGACTTCTAAAGGTAGAGTTCGTCTCCCAAAAGTTACACACTTCAAACCCTAAAAACAAGTTTGTATATATAGGAAAACGAGCGCGACGGCGTCGCGTTATAATCCTGACGCCGTCGCCCCGCCATATCTTCTAGGGCTTCTTTAAGTCGGTTAATTTCTAACGCCGTCATCAAAATCTTGACGTCGTCCTTTGTATGTCCTGACGCCGTCACATTTAATTGTGATGCCATCTCCAGCCACTGTACACATTTTCTTTAAGAGATTTGGTGTAGAGTTGTAATATGGTCTGTTTCTTCTCCAAATGAGCCCAAGTCACGTGTATTTTCTCCAAAAGCCATCCAAGTGCTAAAAACACAAAAAAGAACGATTATGTACATAATTTGGGCATATTTGCATGATTTAGGGGGTTAAATGACCCCGAAAAAGTGTATAAAATGACACCTCATCATCGACGAAAGTATATCGAAGTGTTCGTCTACTAAAAGAAAAACAATTCTCATTGCAATGAAAATATTTTTTGCTTGACGGTTTACCGTTAAAAAGATGTATTTTATTTTAAAAAGGTGGAAAGTGTTTTTTATCAGAATTTACCTGATGCAGATTTTTGCAAAACCAGATAAGTTTTACAATCCTCCTAGGCAGAGTACCTAATCGTTGCACTGTCGTCGTGCATTACTCCCTAGTTGATTCCTCTAACCCGTTGCCCGTCACCCGTCACCCGTCACCTGTCACCCGTCACCCTCGTTAGTGTAATGTGTAAGTATTCCCTTTATCCTATTGCGAATTGGTCATTTTCGTGTCTACGTGATCATCTAAGCAGGCAGCTCCGAATGCGCTTTTCCCATCCAATAGTTAAACCACGCGCAATAAATACTAAATTAGCTATCTTCCCAAATGTAAGGGTTTCACATAGCTCTAATCGCATTTCACTAGACGTCTATTTAATGTAATATCTTATAGCTAGTTTTCTAATGCCTAACGCACACACCACTAACAAGAAGCAACAAATTAGAGTTCACAAACTAAGTTTCATGCAATCATAAGCAAACACATATTAAATTTAGCCTAACATGTTAATAAGAAGAAAAGAAAAAACAATTAATCATCAAACATATAGACATATTTGAATGATTAAAGATTGAATTACTTATCTTCAAACCAACATGAGAGTATGTAAGTACAAGGGCCATAAAAATCCCTAAAATTCGTCTATGGTAGTGGTATGTGCTTAATTACACATACCTTGTTCCATTAAAAACGGACTTAAATGACTAAAAACGTACCAAAAATACATT
>BQNB010063408.1:0-31338 GCA_026074375.1 Tanacetum coccineum | reverse complement strand
CATATGTAGTTGATATGATTGTGGATCGTGGGCACGTTCCTTCCCGTTGTTGTTAATTGTTGTCATGAATTGTTTTTGGTAATTGCAGCAGCTAATTGAAAGTTTATTTTGGATATTATTGTATGTCGTAAACCTATGATTCTCGCTCAACTTTATGTTGAAGTTTTAAGCATCAGTTTTAGGTTAGCTTAATGGTGCTAAGATAGAGCGAAGTAGCTAGAAGAGACCGTAGGATGCTTGGAGTTTATTTATGCTTTCTGTTTGAATAAATGCGTTTGCATTATGTTTGTATGTCATTTATTGACGCGACCTCTTTCTCATTAATAAAGACAACGTTAGGTTTTGGGTATTGTTATGACACTTTGTGTCTTTGCTTTACTTTAGTTCTCATTTTAGTATTCTCTATATAGACACCATGTGTTGTTATGATATCCATTCTTGTTTACGCCTCGCGTTTCCGCCTTGGCGGGGTGTGACATCTAGTTCCCTAGGAACTACTTCAGTTGGTGGTCCCAGGCGCCAAGAAACCATGGGCGATACTATTGCTTAAACTAGGTTTAAGAATGTATCTAAACATTCCAATGATCCACTGCTCGCAAGAGGTAACACACTTCGAAGTGGTGAGGATAGTCTGAAACTTAATGAATTGATGGAATTATGTACCAATTTACAAACAAGAGTTCTTGATTTGGAAAAGACAAAGACCACACAAGCTGAAGAGATTGTTAGTTTAAAGAGGAGGGTCAAGAAGCTTGAACAGAAAAAGAGGTCAAGAACTCATGGGCTTAAAAGGTTATACAAAGTTGGTCTTACAGCTAGGGTAGAATCCTCTGGAGATAAAGAAAGTTTGGGTGAGGATGCATCCAAACAGGGGAGGATAAATGCTATTGATGCTGATGAAGACATTACCCTGGTTAATGATCAAGATGATGCTGATATGTTTGATGTGAATACTTTGACTGGTGATGAGGTGTTAGCAGAACAAGAAGTTGCTACTAAAGATGTGAATTTGACTGTTGATGAAGTTACTTTGGCTCAAGCACTTGTTGCTTTGAAAAGTGTAAAACCCAAGGTAAAAGCCAATGTTGTAGAAGAGCCAAGTGTACCAGTTAGTGCTGCCAGTACAAAGGTTAGTGCTGCTACAACTACAACAACTGCTACAATTCCAACTCCAAGGAAAGGAATTGTCATTACTGAGTTGGTACATCTCACATCTACAACAACCAAATTTCTCACAACCATCACAGCAAAAGTTTCAGGGACAAAGGCAAGGGAATTATGGTAGAACTCTGAGAAGAAGCCTTTGAAGAAGAAAAGATCAAATCAGTTTTTTTGATGAACAGAAGCAGAGCTTACCAGATTACAAGCTGAGTTTGATGAAGATGAGAGACTTGCAAGGGAGAAAGATGAAGCCAATGTAGCCTTGACTGAAGAATGGGATGATATTCAGGCTAAGGTTGATACTAATTACCAGTTGGCTCAAAGACTGCAAGCTGAAGAACAAGAGCAGTTCACAACTGAACAAAAAGCCACATTGTTTAAAGAACTCCTAGAGCAAAGAAGAAAGCACTTTGCAGCTAAAAGAGCAGAAGAAAAGAGGAACAAACCACCAACCAAAACTCAACAGAAGAAGACCATGATTACCTACCTTAAGAACATGAAAGGTTGGAAGCACAAAGACTTAAAATCTAAAGACTTTGATTCTATCAAAGAATTGTCTAACAAAGCTTTCAAAAGGGTGAACATGTTTGTGGATTATAGAACAGACTTGGTGTAAGGTAGTTCAAAGAGAGCAAGAGATGAGCTAGAACAAGAGGTCACTAAAAAGCAAAAAGTGGATGATGTTCAAGAAACAGCTAAAGTGGATGATGATCAAGAAGCAACCAAGATTAAAGAGTTTATGGAAATTGTTCCTGATGAAGAGAAAGTAGCAATTGATGCTATTCCTTTAGCTACTAAGCCTCCAACAATTTGTTGACTGGAATATTCATAAAGAAGGAAAAAAAACTATTACCAGATCATCAAGAGCTGATGGAAGTTCAAAGATGTACTTAATCTTTAGTCATATGCTCAAAAGCTTTGTCAGGGAAGATTTTGAAACTCTGTGGAAATGGGTAAAAGCTAAATATGGATCAACAAGACCAGTGGAGGACTTAGATTTGATTCTATAAGGAGATTTAAAGACAATGTTTGAACCATATGTTGAAGACAAAGTCAGGAGGAATGAATAGGATTACAGAGTATTGGATTGGAAACTTTGGATCCTATGGAGGGGTACATTTCCTTAAGGATTGCACATATGCACATTTACATGCTTGGTAGAAAAAGAGTAGAATGTCCCCTTACACCCTGCTCATTCTACTGATATGTTATACAAGAGCTTTCTATGTGAATCATTTTAGTGTAATGGCATATCGGCTTCTTAAACTTCTCACAAAACAACTTAAGAATCAATGAAGTGTTTGGAAGCATCCTCCTGGTGATTAATGAAGCTTTCAATGAAGAAAGTTAATGATTTTGGAGATAAATATCAAGTTTAGGGGAGGATTGTTAGGATTAAAAGCTTCTTGATGCTGTTTGGAATTACTACTGTTCTTATTGATGTTAAGACTGCTCAAAAATAAAGACTGGAAAATATGCTAAGTAGTTACAACTGTCAGTACAAAGTTACTATTGCTAGAGGAAGTTACTACTGCTAGTGGAAGTTAAGACTGCTCAGAAATAAAGAGTGGAAAATATGCTAAGTAGTTACTAGTGCTAGTACAAAAGTTACTACTGTTAGTACAAAGTTAATGCTGGCAGTGAAGAAGTTATAAATACCAATGTTGTAGAAGAGCCAAGTGTACCAGTTAGTGCTGCCAGTACAAAGGTTAGTGCTGCTACAACAACAACAACTGCTACAATTCCAACTCCAACAAAAGGTATTGTAAGCCGTTTAGGACTCCTTGTTGTATAAAAAGAGGTCCTAGGGCATAGAGATTGATATGCCAACACATATATCAAAACCAAACGAGTCATTCATAGAATTATCATAGCTTCAAGGTCTTTGTAACCCTAATACTTTGAGAGTATTCGTATTATTTGCTTAATAATATTAGAGCTTTTATGTTTTGTTGAATTATATATTCATTGTGTTTTACTGTTCTATTGAAAATTCTTCTTATTAAAGATTAGATTCCGCATAATCTTTAATACATTCACACAAAGTTTCTACTATAGTTGTGTTAGATTTATCTAATATAACTAAACCTTAAACAAGCTTAAGGAATTTGATCTATAGAAGTGTTGAAGTGAGACCAATAGTTTTGGTATAGGGTTTAGTGGTTAGGTGTTTAGAGTTTTTGATATACGGTTCAGTGGTTAGAGGTTTAGGGTTTTTGGTATAGGTTTTAAAGTTTATGTATACATCATTTGTGATATTATACCTAGTGGTAAGGGGTTTAGGGTTTTTGATATGTGGTTAGGGGTTTAGGGTTTTTGGTATAAATTTTAAAGTTTATATATAAATCACTTGTGATATTATATCTAGTGGTTAGGGAGTTAGGGTTTTTGGTATAGGGTTTAATGGTTAGGGGTTTAGGGTTTTTGGTATATATTTTAAAGTTTATGTATATATCACTTGTGATACTATACCCAGTGGTTAGGGATTTAGGGTTAGGGGTTTAGGGTTAGGGGTTTAGGGTTTTTGGTATATATTTTAAAGTTTATGTATATTATACCAACTTGTAATATTACACCTAGTGGTTAGGGGTTTAGGGTTTTTGATATAGGTTTTAGTGGTTATAGGTTTAAGGTTTTTGGTATAGATTTAAAAATTTATGTATATACCACTTGTGAAATTACACCTAGTGGTTAAGGGTTTAAGGTTTTTGCTATAGGTTTTAGTAATTAGGAGTTTAAGTTTTTTGTCATTTGGTTTAGTGGTTAGGGGTTTAGGGTTTTTGGTATAGATTTTAAAGTTTATGTATATATCACTTGTGATATTATATCTAGTAGTTAAGGCTTTAGGGTTTTTGTTATAGGGTTTACTGGTTAGGGGTTTAGGATTTTTGGTATATATTCTAAAGTTTCTGTATATATCACTTGTGATATTATACCTAGTGGTTAGGGGTTTAGGGTTTTTGGTATAGAGATTAGTTGTTAGGGGTTTAGGGTTTTTGGTATGGATTTTAAAGTTTATGTATATATCACTCGTGATATTATACCTAGTGGTTAGGGGTTTAGGGTTTTTGGTATAGGGTTTAGTGGTTAGGGAGGGGGATTTAGGGTTTATGGTATAGGGTTTAGCGGTTAGTGGTTTAGGGTTTTGGTATAGAGTTTACTGGTTAGCTGTTTAGGGTTTTTGGTATAGGGTTTAGTGGTTAGGGGTTAGAGGTTAGAGCTTTAGGGTTTTTGGTATAGGTTTTAAAGTTTATGTATACATCACTTATGATATTATACCTAGTTGTTAGGGGTTTTAGGGTTTTGGTATAAGGTTTAGGGTTTTTGGTATAGATTTTAAAGTTTATGTATATATCACTTGTGATATTATACCTAGTAGTTAGGGGTTTAGGGTTTTTGGTATATATTTTAAAGTTTATGTATATATCACTTGTGATATTATACCTAATGGTAGGTTTAAGGGATTTGGTATGATGTTTTAGTGGTTTAGGGATTGTATGGTTTTTGTATAATATTTAAAAAGTTTATATATATATATATATATATATATATATATATATATATATATATATATATATATATAAATATATATAAATAATCCCTTGTGATATTATACCTAGTGTTTAAAGGTTTAAGGTGTTTTTGGTATAAATGTTTATTGGTTCGGGGTTTTAGGGTTTATGGTATAGGGTGTTAGTGGTAATGGGGAGGAAGGGGAGGTTCAGTTTTTGCTATAAGTTTTAGTCTGGTTAGTGGTTTAAAGGTTTTGTATTATAGGGTAAAGATGTTAAGTTGTTCAGGGTTTTTGGTATAGGGTTTAGTGGTTAGGGGTTTAAGGTTTATGTATATACCACTTGTGATATTATACCTAGTGGTTAGGGTTTAGGGTTTTTCGTATAGGGTTTAGTGGTTAGGGGTTTCAAGGTTTTTAGTATAATATAAGTGATAGATAACGTAAGAAAACGGAAGAAACCGTTTGAAAACTGCCAAAAGCAGACAAAACGTGTGAAAACAGACAAAAATTGACAGAAATGTGCGAAAACGGACAAAAACATAAAAAGACAAACGAAAACGGACTGAAACATATGAAAACAGATGGAAACGTCTAAAAATGACCGAAAATGGACGAAAACATATGAAAACGTGCGAAAACAAAGGAAAACGTGCGAAAACCAGCGAAAACGGACAAAAACCTGCGAAAACAAACGAAAACGAGTGAAAGCGTGCCGAAACACCCGAAAGCTGGCCGAAACGCCCAAAACGCGCGAACGAAGGATGAAAAGCGCGAACGCGGGCCGAAACGCGCGAAGGCTGGCCGAAACGCGCGAAGGCTGGCCGAAACGCGCGAACGATGGCCGAAACGCTAGAACGATGGCCGAAACGCGAGAATGATGGCCGAAACTCGCGAAAGCTGGTCGAAATGCGCGAAAGTTGACCGAAACGCGCGAACGATGGCTTAAACGGGCGAACGCTGGTCGAAACGGGCGAACGCTGGCGTAAACGCGTGAAAGCTGGAGAAAACGCGCGAAAGCTAACGAAAACCCGCGAATGCCGGCAAAAACGCGCGAAAGCTCACGAAAACGCGTGAAAACAGACGAAAACGCGTGAAAGCTCACTAAAACGCGCGAAAACCGACGAAAACTCACAAATGCGGACGAAAGCGTAAGAAAATGTCCAAAAACGAACAAAAACGTGTGAAAACAAAAGGAAACGTGCAAAAGCGGATGAAAACTATAGAAAAAGTGTGAAAACAGACGAAAACGTATGAAAACGTGCAAAACGGACAAAAACATGCGAAAACGTAAGAAATCGTGCGAGAACATAAGAAAACGTGCGAGAACATCTAAGAAAGAACGAAAACGCGCAAAAACATGCGAAAACTGACGAAAACACGCGAAAGCGTACGAAAACGTGCGAAAGCGGACGAAAACGTATGAAAACGTACAAAAACGTATAAAAACGTAAAAAAAGCGTAAAAAGCGTATAAAAACGTAAAAAAGGCGTAAAAACGTACAAAAACGTACAAAAATGTAAAAAAAAACGTAAAAAACGTAAAAAAACATACAAAATGTGAAAAAGGTAAATTAATTGCAATTTGGGCAAGATTTGCCAACTCTACAAATAATGAGAGAGTGGTTATTGTGAGTTTTAGTAAATTTACACTTTTGGTCCCCCCTATGTTTTTTTTAATCTTAAATCTTGTATTTTTAATCTAATAAAATGGATGGTCTAGATTTGTCCCTTGGTATGTTGGGAGAAACTAGTATGCAAAATAACTCATTTCCAATTATAAAACCTCAATATGTATTGCATTGAGGTAATTGTAATTGTGTTTGAATACATAAGTTAGCACCTTTATTATATATATATACTCAATTTCGGATGAATACGATGTCGTTTTACGAAGGAAAAGAAAAATAGCCCAGTAAGGAAGAAATGAGCCAGCGCAAGACCAAAAATGTTTATTAAAATAAAATTTATAAAACACACCCTCAAACTAAGCAAAAAGTTAAGAAACTCACCTTAAACTTTTAGCAATTTACGACTTTTTTATATAACAAACTTTATTTCTCAAATATGTAACATATTTCTACCGATTCATTCATAAAAAATATACGGCTAAAAGGATATTTGCATTGCGAACAAAACGAGTCCAATATTGCAATGCTTGTGACCTACGTATGATTTTATTAAAAATATTGAAGATTAATATATATTTTTGAAATAGAAAAAAAACTTTTAAAACACACCTTTAAACTACTTAATAACGTTAAAATAAATCACAAAGGTAAAAGACGTACAATTTTATGAAAGAGTGATTTTTATAAATAACTTTATATTTTTTTCTATTTATAACTATTTTATATAACAAACTTTCTTTGTCAAATACCTAACAAATATCACTAACTTCTGTGATAAAAAAAATATACCGACGAGAAGAGTTTCGATTACGAACAAAATGAGCCAAATATTGATACGCTTTTGAGATACGTACGATTTTGTAAAAAATATCGACGATTAATAGGCAAATGAATTGTAGAATGTTTTCATAACCAGACTAGAGCACTCAGTTCAACCGATTTAATCAAAAATGTTATAGAAATCTAAAACAAATCATACGCTAAAAAAAACAACAAAAACATGCCCGTCGCAACGCACGGGCCGCCAATTCCACTTATTTATAATAATGAGTTAGCTTAGACAATAAGCTACATGCAACTATAAGAGCATAAGGCGTGGTGACTAAAAAAGGCATGTCACTTGGCCCCCACTGAGTGTCACATCACTGCCACCTCATTTCAACACAAAAACTCAAAATACCCCCTCACTCATAACATACCATATTTTTGTCATTTGGGTCCCACCACTCACCAATTTTTTTTCTCATTTTTCACACAAACTAAATTTATTTCATTCAAATAAAAATATAAATTACAATACGGAAAAAAATATAATACGGAATTTAAAAACAATACGGGAAAAAAATAACAATAAAAAACATATAACAAATAAAAACATACTATAAATAAAAAAACTAGATTATTGTCCGGTCACTCTTGAGCATATTTTGCAATGATTTTTTCTTGTCTCTTTCGGATAATGCTCGCTTTAGGTTCCGGCAGCTTATCGACATCAATTGTGTGAAACTCCATTTCTTTGAACTCCATCATCGTCAATTCTTTTTGTTTCTTCGCCTCGTATGCGGACGTTCCTGCTTGTAGTTTGCGCCTTAAATCCACATATACAAAATCAGATATAGACCCCGATGCACTTCCCCCACTGCTCTCCGTCATTTCAGATTTGGTCTTTTTTGCGGGTCAAGTTTTGCCCGCGGGACGAGGTCTCGTATCAGGCCCGAAAATCTCGGTGTAATCCTCCGTATCAAGGGGTTTCGGCGCGTCCCATTTGGAGTGACCTTTTAAAATACGCCACGCATGCTCGAGTTGAAACTTTCTCCCCTTCGACTGGTGAGCTGCAAAAGTGATCTTTGCAGCCTCGATATGATCCGCCTCATTTTCCCTGCTTTTACGTTCAATATGTTTGTAAATAGCGTTGAACTTTTGGCAATCACCGTTGATCCTAGTTCATTTACTCGTGAGCATATGTCTGGTACGATAACCTTGTGTGGTAGCCAGTTTCTTGTTGGTATGACGGGTTGAGATTGAAAAGGTTTGTGAAATGCCCTTGCTCATTTGGATTTTGAGACATTTTAGTTTTTTGTGTTTTTGAGAGAAGTTTTAAAAGGTTTGTGTGATTTTGTGTTAAGTGGGTGGTATGCGTTTAATTACACATACCTTTATCCATTAAAACCGGACTTAAATGACCAAAAACGTACCAAAAATACATTGTATTTGTATGTTTTCACTTATTTTATGCAGGAAACGGATATCCGACAAAAAGACGAAAAATCAAGCCAAAAACGACAAAACCAAGCACGGAATGGAAAAGCATGAAAAAGACAAAGTCAAGTCGAAGCCAAAGTCCAAAAAGTCAACCAATGTCAAAGAAATGGTCAGCAGCAAAAAGTCAACAGTCAAAGTCAGAGCCGACAATGAAGAATACTTAATAGGTCAAACCCGAACCCATCTGATGGGCCAGGAAAGCCCATTAGTGTATCACTTGAAGACCAAATGGGCCCAAGATAAAGACAAAAGCCCATTTGCATCATTCATGAAGACTGTGAAGCCCATTTCAAAGATAAGGCCCAAATTAAAGCCCATTAACCCTTTTATAAGCCCTAAATGAATGTGAGGGACTTGAACTGCCAATTTACAAAAGTATAAGCCACAAGGACTGAATCTGCCAAAGGCATATTCTTATAACACATAAGGACCTCTTTTGCAATTGGTTATATATACATGAGGGGGGTGTTGTTGTTATTTTTCAAAACTTCATAAAACACAAGGACGAAATTTGCAAGACATATATAATCCTTGAGGGGCCATTTGGACAAAACCCTAAACCTCACCCTGCGTTTTTTTAAACACTGTATATCTTCCAACCCCATTTCTCGCCAAAACTCACATACCCCCTCCTGTCACTTTTATACTTCGTTGACTCCCATCACATATCCTCTAACTGGTCACTACTAAACCCCACCCCACCACATGGATGTGCAAAAGCTTGGCAATCTTAATCCCCCTCATTCGTCTATGTTGATAGAATTTTTTTTGAGTGGGCAATACTCAAGATGGATGGTTCAGATTGGTTTTGTGTTTATACACTCACAACAAACACAGATGGGTAAATGTCTCTACAAAGAAGCACAAAGAGATGAGGACAAAGACAAAGAGGCCAAGACCAAAACCCTTTTAGCTCGTTTCTATATAAAATCTTTGTAAGCAATTGAGGAATGAGTAGTTTTTTTTAGAGTTCTGGTTAGTTATTCCAAGTTTTTTTTAACCGAGCTTTTATGTACTTGTACTTTTAAAGTTCATTGAAAATTCAGTTTATATATTCAAAATTGTTTCTAGTTTTTATCTACAACTTGTGTTTATTCTTAAAAGTCCAAATATAAGATAGAATATAAGCAACTTTTAATCTGATTTAAAAAAAAAGATTACAGAAAAAACTAACAAGAAAAAAGAAAAAAATAGAGTGGCTGAATTATAAGCTGAATTATAAGCTATTGGATGAATGAGCAGACAAGGAAGGCTCATTGGGTTTGTAGTTTAGCTTATTTATAAGCTAAGGCTAGGTTTAAAGCTATTTAGGTTTTATAACTCCTGTTTTGAGCAAGGAGTTGAGGTAAATTCCTTTTTAAATTCTCTTGCAATTTTACTGTAGCAACAGCTTATTTTGCTTATTTTGCTTATTTTGCTTAATCATGCTCATTTGTGCTTATTTGTGATAATTAAATGCTTATTGTCTTTGCTGAATGCTTATTTACCCTTTGTTTATGTTTTATGCAAATCTGCCTTGTTTAGCTTATTTCTGTCTTTTGCTTATCTGCTGAATTTAGTGCTTATTTCCTTTTTCTTTTTACCTTTTAGTGCTTAACATTGCTTGTTTAATACTTGTCTTTAAAAATTTGTGCTTAATTTAGTCTTTATAAGTGTTAAAATCTGTTTTTAAAAGTCTAAAGGGGTGTTTGGTACAAGCTGAAAATGGGTCAAAATGGTATGGTCATGGGTTGGTGTCACTTTGCCAACTTTGGCTTAAGTCATTAAGCTCTTTTGAGTCTGTTTCCTAAAATGTTTAAGTTTAAAAAGTGTTTTTCAAGTTTTCAATTTGTTTTCTTAAATCTGTTAAGTTTTAAAAAGTTTTCATGAGCTTATATGATTAAGCTCTTGTTAATCTGAGTTAAGGCTTGGAAGTATGTCATTTAAGTGGTTAAAAACTAGTGGTTAGGTCTGTTTAAGTTGTCTTGCATTTCCTTTAAATCTGTCAACATGGTTTGTGTGATTTTCAAAAAGTCAAAAATGCCCATTCTCAAGTGCACTTATCAGATGGCTTAATCTGTTTTTAGACCTTGAATCTTTGTGCACAAGTTCATTTTAAGCTACTTTCAATCTGTTTCTCATTACTTTTTTGTTTTGAGCTTATTAAAGTGCTTATTTCTAAGCTCACTTTTTATCAAAAATCTTTTGTAAAACTGCCCTGGTGCTGAACCTTGAATTTCAAAACAGTTTTTCTAGCTTATTTGTTAACTTTAGCCTGAGCTTTTGGCTTTTATAAAAAGCCAATAAGCTCATTTATAAGCTCCATTAGTTTCAAACCTTAGGAGGACCTCTAGGTAGTTTAAAATTAAGCTCAAATTAGGGTCTTGACTGTTTTATTTAGTGTAGTGTAGTAATTAGCTTAATTTCTTTTCCAGCTTATTAGGTGCTTATTAGTTGTTGATTTTAGTCCTTACTTGCTTATTAGATTTGCTTGTTGCCTGTGTTTGCTTAGTTGCCATTTGTTTTTGCTTACTTGTGCTAAAAACCAAATCAAAAAGCCATATTAAGCCTTTAAGCTCATAAGCCCTCTGTCCAAACTTTGAGCCCTTTTTCCAGCTTATTTATAAGCATTCACAAAAAGTTGTAGTTATATAAAATGACCACCTTCATGTGCTTAACAAGTTTGTATAAAAAGTTTTTCTAAAAAAAAGGGATAAGGGGAAACCCGGGTGAGCAAGACTCGAACCCGGGTCTCAACCCTCATCAACCTTTTTCATACACACTCCTACCGCTGTGCCCTTGGGACTTCTTCGTTAGAAGCCCAAGTGGTTATTAATTTAACCACATTTTGCCCATAAGCCTTTCAGCCCTTGTGGGCTTATTCCTGGCTTATTTATAAGCTGTGGGTTCAAGTTAGTATTTTTCCTAGGGTAGTCGTAGCTTAATCTATTTTTCTGTATTTTTTCGTAATTTTTACTGTTCATTTACTAATTTTTATAATTTATTTTCTTTTAAACTGTTTTTAATTCATAAAAAATAAATAAAAAGTCAAAAAAATATTTTTCTTTTTTAGAAAATTTTATTTAGTCATATTTTATTTAGGAAAAATAGAAAATCGTTCGTAGGGTCGTTTTTGCAAAATCGTACTTTTTAAAGAACGGGATTTACCCCCGTTTTTTTAAAGCTCGTTTTGACTCCGTTTTCGGTCTAGTCTTTTTCATTCTTCATTATTAGTCTCTTATAGTAGATTAGAAGTAAAAAATTCTTTGTAGGGTTAATTTTTAAGATTTTAGGTTTTTGACTCTTTGTTCGGGATTCCTGCTCTCGTTTTTCAGTTAAATTTCATAATTTTTAGGTTATTCCCTCATCGTTTTTGCTTTTATTGAATATTTAGCTTTCATACACTTCTCAAATCAATTAATCTCATTCAACTACTAATTTTCCGAACTTTACAATTTCATTGCACAGCCACGCTATGATAAACACCCGGGAAAATTCTATCCTACTTCTCGGTTTTATTGGTTATTTTTATATTATACTTATATATAAATTTTTATTATATATTATATAATAAGGATGTGTTAGTCTTGATAACAATCAAAGCTCTTTTTTGAGAAAGAGACTAATATTTATAAACCACAAATACGCACTAAAATAAGCTATGAAAAATGACAGAAAAAAGCAAATCCTACTAAACCTTAAAATGCAATTTGTGTTTGGACTTTTTAAGAACAAATAAGCTAAGGGAAAAGTTAAATAAGCTAAAACAGATTAAAAGCTATATCGAATAAGCACATAAGAACTAAAATAAGCACAATTGATAAGCTAGAATAACAGAAAAGCTAAAAAGCTTAAAAACACTTAAAATTTTATACTAGAAAGCAAATAAGCTCAAATAAGCAAATGACAAAACCAAATAAGCTAAAATGGACTTATACTAATCTAATAAGCTAAACTACACACACACACACACAATCCATAACAATAATCAATGAGGCTAGAACAAAGGATAAGCAACTTATGGTGTAAACTGTTAACCAAATAGCCCCTTAAGGCACCCTTGAGCCTATTTTTAAATAAGCTAAGGGATCCTTATGAACTTTTGGCTTATTACCCTAAAAAGTACACCTAAAATACTACTTCAAACAACTTTTTAAAACCATTTTGAAATTCAGGAAGCTTAAATAAAAGGCTTGATGAAAAATAGCCTTATACACAAAAACACTTAGCTTACTGAGTATGGTTTCTGAAATTTACACAAGACAAAAAGCAATTTAAAAACTAAAAAACAATAAACAATGATCTTAACTTTAATAAATCAAATTAAAAACCAATTAACTATACCCTAGATCTAATTGTTGACTAATAATAGCTAAAAACATACAATTCCTATAATTATCTTCTAAAATATTGAAGATGAAAAATGGCTACTTGACACTTAAAACAGGCTGAAGAATTTGACACAATTTTGAAACCAAAATTATAAACCTAAATGACAAACGCTAATGACACGACTTTTTACACTTTTTAAAAACACAACTAATAGCAAATCAAGATCATGGTGAACAAGACTATCACTCAAATTTTCTCGGTACCAGGTATTAGTTCTGAACATTATGATCACACCGGGGTCAAAGTATTATACCGACAATAGGTCTGAGGAGCTTTAAAAGATTTGAACATTTATTTGAACTAACTTATGAGAACCTAAATAACTCTAATCTAATAATATATCTAGCATAAACAATTTAAATGAAAGATTAAAACCAAAATCCGAAGACCAAAAGGACCACTACATACAACTTGTGGTTAGTACTGCTATGCCAAACACCCCCTTATTTTTATCAAAATTCATTTGAGCTTATGAAATAGAGATCTAGTGAACAAGGATTCCGAAAAGGAAATTCGATGGTTTTCATCATCTTCTTGAGAAGAATGATCCGGACTATTAGTCAAAGAGCTCATTGTTCATGGCTCTGATACCAATAAAAGCGGAAATAAATTTGTGTTTATTGCCTTTATGTCCTAATAAAAGCGGACAATAAATTTTGGTTTATTAAAGGAGTCATGCCTTTATGTCAAGCGGAAATAAATTTGTGTTTATTGCCTTTATGTCCTAATAAAAGCGGACAATAAATTTTGGTTTATTAAAGGAGTCATGCCTTTATGTCCTTTATCAGCAACAAAAACAAGAAGAAAAGAATTCATTCCCAAATGAGCTTTTAATTATGAATAAGGGCAGCAGCCCTTTGCCTAAAGGAATCTTTAGGTGTGCTTGCTGTCTTGACACAGTAAGAACCTAAAATTTTTTTTTCAAAATCTCAGTCACTACTTGTCTTCGACTGATAAAAATCCCCCATCATTCCTACTGCTTCACTTGTAGTCCAGGAATGAATGTGAGTTCACCTATAAGAGCTCATTTAAACTTCTTATGCATCATCTACTCAACCATGGCAAAAATGAATTTTGTCTTTGTAGAACCAAAACTGGCATCATCCCACATACACTTGAGCTAACAAAATCTCACTTTTGACCCTTCTGAAAAACAAAGTCTTGTCTATCTTTCCTCTCCTAAAACCCATTGTCCAACAAAATACAGTTGACAAGGTTTCAACGAAGTCTCTAGAGCTTGATCAATCCATAAAGGGCCTTGTATCTAACTTTGCATACTCTGTTAATGGGAAGTTTGGATCTTCACATCCTGGTGGATTGACAAACAGAACTTCCGCATAAATATTTCCATAAGAAAAGCACTATTGACATCTCTTCAGTATAACCAAAAGTAGTTAAATGAGGCATAGGCTAAGAATAACATAATTCTTCAATTCCCTGGAAACAGTAGAAAAAAACCTATCATGAGTCTATTCCTTCTTCTTGTGTGTACCTTGTGCAACCATTATTGCTTTATTCTTTAATCACATTACCTCCTTTCAGCGTCTTTGTTCTTGTAAGCCCATTTATCCAATAGCCCTTTTTCCATTTGGTAAATCCACCAGAGTCCAAACCTTTTGTAATTTGAATTGCAGTAGCTCATCCTGCATAGCTTCTATCCAGCTTGGATCCTTCAATGCATGAATTACCTTTTTGGGTTCTTCTTGTGATAAAAAGCAAGCAAACAAGCAGTTTTGAAAGTCTTTATGGTTTATTCTTTGCTGAACTGAACTAAACAAACCATGTTCTTCCAAATTCTTTGTCATTCTTCTTGTTTGAGGTGCTGAATGCAAGTCTCTAATAATTTGTTCAACTGGATGATCTTTGTGTATTCTTGTAGTTGGAATAGGACTGATAGGCATAAATGCATCTAAATTGTTCATGTCAGCCTCTGCACCAACATCTTCATCATCATCTGAATAAACAATATCTTCCAATTCAGGCATATTTGGATCATTTGGAAGTTCAATGCTTGTTTTTAGATCAACAACATTAACTTCTGTGACAGCAGCATTAACAGTTGAACTAACAGCATTAACATTGTTAGTGTTGTTTCCATCACTAGCAGTATTAATATTGTTAGTGCTGTTAATATTATCATCCTTCTCTTGATTAATTCTTGGCTCCTCTGTACTTGGAACCTCACTATCTTTCCCTTCAGTTGGATTTCCACTTTCATTCCCTGGATCTTCAGCATCCTTCTTTTCCTCCTCCCCTGATGGTTTGAATCCAGCATCAGGAGAATCCTTTGAATTCTGAGAGAATAGTGGATCAGCAGGCCACATTGGTAGCAGAATGTAATCTTTGCCAGGTACTGTCTCCATTCTAGCTTTACCTGCATCATCACATGCTTTTGTACCTGCATTACCATTAGACTGATTTCCTGCAACAACTGGCTTATAGTTCATAGATTTTGTTAGTGCATCTATATCAAAAAGCCAATTTGGTCCACTTCCTGCAATATTAGGTGTATTTTCACTAAATTGTACATGCAGGTTCTCTTCTACTATCCTAGTTCTACTGTTGAATACTCTGAATGCTTTGCTATTGGTAGAGTATCCTACAAAGAACCCTTCATCAGCCTTTCCATCAAACTTACCTAGGTGATCTATGGTATTAAGGATTGTAACAGGACACCCAAATGGTCTCATGAAGCTCAAAGCAGGTTTTCTACCTAGAAAAAGTTCATAAGGGGTCTTGTTGTGAGGCTTGATAACTAACACCCTATTTTGGACATAACAAGCAGTATTAACTGCTTCAGCCCAGAAAGTTGTTGGCAATTTTGAATCAGCTAGCATAGTCCTAGCAGCCTTTATTAGTGTCCTATTTTTCCTTTCTGCTACTCCATTTTGTTGTGGAGTCCTAGCAACACTAAATTCCCTCTTAATACCCTTCATTTCACAGAACTGATTCATGACCCTATTCTTGAATTCAGTCCCATTGTCACATCTAATCACTTTCACCCTAAGGTCTATTAGATTTTCTATGCCTGTTATGAATGTTTTAAGGATTTCACTAGTTTCATCCTTAGTGGCTAAAAAGAAAACCCAACTAAACCTACTAAAATCATCTGTGACAACTAGGCAGTACATCTTTTTCATTAAACTCTTTACAAATGTTGGGCCAAACAAATCCATGTGCAACATTTGTAATGGTTGGCTGATTGAACTGACTGTTTTGGTCTTACAAGAAGCTCTGTGTTGCTTTCCCTTCTGACAAGCAACACAGGTTTGATTAATTTCAAAAAGTTTTGAAGGTAAACCTCTTACAAGGTTTCCCCTTACCAGTTTATTCATTGTTTTGAAATTTACATGTCCAAGCCTCCTATGCCAAAGATTAGATTCATCTGGTGTGGCTTTTGCAAAGAGACAAGTGAGACCTCCTTGAGGAACAACATTCTTTAAATCAACACTGTACATGTTATCCTTTCTAGGAACTTTAAGCAAAACATGACTTTCATCAGTTAACTTAAAGTCTGGAGACAGAACAACACATTCAGTATCAGTAAAAAGAACACTATTCTTCTTGTCACACATTTATGAGACACTAAAAAGGTTAAACTTTAGTTCCTTTACAAAGTACACATCTTTAAAATCCAATTTACCAGTTCTTATTTTACCTTTCCTAGTACTTTTCCCTCATTTGGAATTACCTCCAAAGGTAACAAATCCTCCGTTAATTTCTTCATAATCTGTAAGATAGGATCTGTTTCCTGTCATGTGCCTAGAGCATCCACTGTCAATCACTCCTTTATCCTTCAAATCTTGCTATGGATTGCCCTACACATAATGGTATGAAAATTAGTTTCTTTTGGGGACCCAAGCCATTACGGACTTAGATCTGCCTTGTGCATCAACATAGTCAAATCTTTTAAAGGACATTGATGCACCATTGTTTCTGGAGACATGGTCTAAGACTTTATGTTTTGGTCTCCAAACCCAACATGCTAAGGCCTTAACAACATTTCCCTTGTTTAAATTAATAGCACTAAGAACTGATTTTGGCCTAGCAGTATTAACTACTGCATTTGGCCTAGCAGCATTAACATTTTTGTAACAGTATTAACCCTCTTATTAAAATTACTGTTATTAGCTGCTGTTATTTTGTTAAAAGGCCTTCTAGTAGTTGAATATGCATTATTAATAACATTTTTCATGGGTCCCGCATTATTTACTGTTGTTCTTGGTTGAACAGTATTA
Organism: Tanacetum coccineum; assembly: GCA_026074375.1. Taxonomy (NCBI): domain Eukaryota; kingdom Viridiplantae; phylum Streptophyta; class Magnoliopsida; order Asterales; family Asteraceae; genus Tanacetum; species Tanacetum coccineum. The sequence goes on along the minus strand of BQNB010063408.1, from coordinate 14,165 downwards.
ACTGGTCTAGCAGCATTAAGTGAAATTGGACCAGACCTAGTTAAGACTGTTCTTGGAACCATGTTCCTTTTTGGACTGGGGTGAGTTAATTTAGATAAATTCTATTTGTTCACCCTTTGAACATTAATCTAAACTGGTTTTTTAAACCTTTGATTATTATACCAGTTATTGCAATCTTTCCTCAAATGTTCAAAACTACCACACACATGACAAGCTTTATTGAACATCTCAAAATCATTTCCTAATTTTAAGACATCTGTTGGTTCCAATTTCTCTTGTTTCCTCTAGGATTAGGTGTGTTTTGCCTATTTTTATCAACTGATGTGTTCCTAGGAGATTTTACTTGCTTAGTAGACTTAACAAAGTTTATCTTAGCAAAACTAGGTTTATTAAACATTTAATAGTTTTAATCTTAGGCACATCTTCTTTCTCACTTTTAGACACCCAATCCTCAATAATTGGGGCTCCATCTTCTTTTCTAGCAGTCTTAGGTTCATTAGTCTCAACAGTAGGCTTTTCAACTACAGACACACTAGCAGACTCATTCACATCAACAAAATCTAAACTAAATTAGATTTTGGTGGCATAAAATCCACGTATTAGGGAGGTGGGACAAACATCTGTACCCTAATCCTGTTTTACACTTATCCATTATCTGTCTGTCTAGAAGTTTCCTTAGGTTTTTTGATGAATTTTCAAATTTTTGTACTGTAAGTTAAACCTCATCTTTTTCTTTTGTAGCCAACTCTAACTTCCTTTTAAGCTCTTTAATATCTAAATCTCTTAAATAGATTTCACATTTTAGAGTTTTATTTCTTCCATCTTACCACAGATCATTTTTCTTAAAGTCTAGCTGTCTAGCTCTTTATAGATTCTAAACCAGTTTTATAAGGAGACAATACTTTATCCTAGCACTGTTCTTAAGTCTTTAAAACTAATTTTCATTTTGTTCGTTTAAATCTTTTACACATTCTAAAAAGATGAACAAAATTTGAGTCATTAGATTACCTCAGAGTTTGTAGAAGAAGTTAACTTGTTTGAAGAATAACTCCTTTGAGAGCAAAATTGGTTAGACCTTCTTCTGCTTGGTTCACTCTAATCATAGCCAAAGCCATCACACTAAGACACTAAGGCATTTAAAGTAGTTTCCTCAACTGGCACTATCCTTCTGGTAGGCTCCATGTTTCTGTTGTCTTGATTCCTAGGTGCCATGCACTCCCTTTCAAAGTGTCCTCTCTTGTGGTAGTTAAAACACTCCACCTTGGACTTGTCAAACCGAATTCTTTCTTCGTTGGCCATGTCCAGCTTCCTTCTAGTATTCTTTAAGAATCTTCTTGCCCTCATAGTCAGCATAGCAATGTTCCACCTCAAATCCATCTCTTCTAGATCACTAGGATTGATTTGTTGTAGATCTTCATTATCTAGTTGTGGAATACTTGGTTGGCTAGCAAAGAAGGAGTAAAATCAAGCATCATCTCCAATTTTGTTAGTGTTGAGTTGGCAGCACTGAGTGCTAGCAGTATTAATACCCTGAGCAATATTAACTGCTCTAGTTGCAATGTTAGTGCTGCTAGAGGACAGAAAGGCTACATTGTGTGAATTTGTGGTTGAGCTAGATGTCTCCTTGACCTCTGATTCATAAGCCTTCAGGTTGTTGAAGAGGTCATCCAAACTCAATGTCTCAATATCTGGTTTGTTCATCACCTCATATAGTATGCATAGCCCATTCTTGTGACAAACTTTACTCAAGAATTTGATTGTGTCTTCTTAAGAGATAACTCGCACCATGCAACTCCAGTTGATATAGCCGTTTGTAAGCCTTTCATAAGTTTGCTTCAACCTTTCGTGCTGGATGCAGCAAAGTTTTCATATTGCTGCTTCAGAAGATTTTTTTAAGTTTTCTTTGTAGCAGTATTACACTCCAATCTATTCTTAATAGCCATATCAGTGTTTAGCATCCTTGTATGAGTTGAACTTCAATTTGTTATCATTAGGGTAAAGGCCATCAACAAAGTGTTCATGCCTTCAACTATGGCCCTTCTTTGTGCCTTCTATTCAAGCTTGTAGGAGGGATAACACGTCTCCTTACATTAACAGTTTTTGTTATATAGTTGCATTTTTCACATTTCTATGATTCATGAGTGTAATTCAATGCACTATAGGTACTGCTCCATCCTCATCTTCCAGAGATCATACTCACCAGGTTAGAGTATGGGTAGCTTGATGGTTTGAGTAGATTGAGAATCCATTGCTTCTTGAAAAAGTAGATCTTGTGTGTAGTAAAGTTTCTTCTTATTCAAAGCTTCTCACAAGTTTTAATTCTACTTGTTGATCCCAATAGAATAGATCTTGCTTAGCTTTTATAAGGCTAAGTTGTATTGAATAAACTCAAAACAACTATGATAGAAACTTTAATTGTGAATATCAAAGACTATGCGGAATCTAGTCAAGGATACTTATGAAGAATTTCAATGAAATAGTTATGAATTAAGATTAAATAAACAAACAGTATACTAAACTTTCAGCCTCAATATAATACGAACACTCTTAATAGTGTTAGGGTTACAAAACCTTGAAGCTATATTGATATCAAAACAAACGATTTCTAGATATCTAACTCTATGCCCTAGGACCTCCTTTTATACACCAAGGAGTCCTAACCGGCTTACAATATTTTTCTAAGTTATCATGATCTTCTAAACAAATAACTTATACATATCTTTTACAAAAATATCTCATACTTATCACATAAGCAATCTTTATCTTTTCTATGATAAGTCTTTGATTCTTCGCTGTTCAGCATAACTCTCTTCCAAAACAATTGTACATCTTTAAGTAGTTGTAAACTTTCACACCCAACAAGTGTAATTTTGTACCAGTAGCACTAACTGTGTACAAGCAGCATTAACTACTTAGAAAGTTTTCTTCAATCTTCATCAACAGTACTAAGTTACACTAGCAGTAGTAACTTGCAGTAGTAACATATACTAGCAGTAGTAACTTATACTAGCAGTAGTAGCTAGCAGTACTAATATACACTAGCAGTATTAACTAGCAGTACTAACTACTTAGCATATTTTTCATTAAGATTACTAACAACACTAATTTATACTTAGCAGCAGTAACTAATACCTTAACAGTCTTAGCTTCCACTTAGCAGTAGTGACTTCCAAACAGCATCAAGAAGGTTTGGAATCCCAACCAATAAACGGATGATAAAGGAGAAGTTACGTAAGGACGTGTGACTTCGAGTCTAGCTACAAGACTCGTAAATAAAGAAAATCGCTTCTTGGGAGGCAACCTGATGTTTATCTTTGCCGCACTTAGGAGTGTCGAGTGTTTTAATTCTTTATTGTTTGTATTACTATGTTTGAATGAATTTTGTAATCATGCTTTGTTTATTTATAACTTCATCTTATTTGCAATCAAAGATATTTTGCAACAAAATAAGTGTAGGGGAATATATCCAGATTTTTAGAACCAAATTCAAACATTTAAAATAAATTGTTTAGATTAATTCGCGTCAGTTTCGATTCATATGATTGTAACGATTAATTCCAAGTTTTCATGTAGTGCTTTATTCAGATTTAACTAATAAAATTACGTGCATGAAATTTCTCATAAAAAACGAAGAAGAATTTTTCACAGACGCTGGAGACGGCGTTGGGATTAACACCCGACGGCGTCGCGTCTCCAGGAATGTAAAAATTCAAATTTTTTTAGTATTTTTGAAAAAGAAAATGTGCAATATTTAAAAAGAAATGGATTTCTTCTAGCTAGCTCGAAGGGAAGGAAAGAGCACTATAAGAGAAAGAGTGCATCGAGAATCTTTTTGATTTTTACTAAAAGCAGAATTTGTAATTCTTTTGTAAACCTGCATAAACATATAATTACATCACTACTCTCATCCTATCTTTACTGCTTTCATAGAGTCAAAACCTTAAATTCTCGTTATATTTATATCTATCCCGTCGATTTTATGCTTTGTGTAGTTGTCTTTGTCTTTGATTACAGGTTATATTTGATGAGAAGAAGCTTGGAAGTTCTTAAGAAGTTTCATTGGATGATTCTTGGAGGACGATTTAACTAGTTATCGCATGTTTCTTCTCCATTATTGAGCAAACCAGGGGAGTACTAGTTTCTTTTCTCGTTTTCTTATCCCTTATTTGTTTTTACGGTACTTTATAGGAAACATTGGGGACAATGTTCAACTTAAGTGTAGGGGGGAAATAAGCCTTAGAAACTATTCCTTTATTTGTCATTTGCTTTATTCGTAAAATGATTGGTAATATATCAAAACTAAAAGGTGATTTTGACCCAAATTTAAAAATTCTTATGACACATATCGACGAAAACCGATTACTAATAGCGTCTCATGGATAGGAATGTGTATGACTGTATAAAAAACCCTCAAAATTCGACCCCAAAAATGTGAGGTTCGCCTTTAGATCTTTAGGAATTCAGGTATCATTATTGATACCGAAGATAGTTTATACATTTAGCTTTCTCGAGTTAAGGTTCGAATGCAGTCATATGTGTCTATTCTGTCGTTATGGATGTGTACGTATGGTCTTTGTCGCCTTTTCTGGAGAATTAGTATCGGTATTAAATTATATGAGTGTACCGGTAGTATATTAAATTTTAGAACTTGTTTTTGTGATGCATTCTTAGAACCACATAGTAAGTATTAGGATTTGCTAGAAAAGAGGCACTAGGATTAACCCATGTTTTAAACCTGTAAAAAAAAAAAAAAAAAAAAAAAAAAAAAAAAAAAAAAAAAAAAAAAAAAAAAAAAATAAAAAAAAAAAAAAAAAAAAAAAAAATAAAAAAAAAAAAAAAAAAAATAAAAAATAAAAAAATATTTTATTATGGTCACACCGACTATATAACTATCCTACACCTTTGCCATGCACTCATTTTTAGTACATGATACCCCTAGTACAACCCTCTGAGCCTATTATTTTTCATGGTTCTCGTAATTTTCTAGTTAAGCCGGACTATTAGTGAAGAGCATTGTCAACCTTTAAACCAATCGTTACACCCAAAATTGCCTTAGCCTACCTTATATGTACTCGCTTTTAGTTCATTATTGTTTTAACCCAAGTTAATTATTTGAGTACATGGTTGCTAAGTCCTTATCCTTGTAAATACAGTTTTGGGATGATTGGGATTCATGGTAGTATTTATCTTATGAAGAATTAGGGAAGAAGTAATTTATTACCCCCAATAGAGCTTAATAAGCTCCATGTTATTTTGATCCACCTCAAATCGGGTCATTAGTTAGATTGTAAATAATCGAGTATGTAAAAGTTCAAGTGTAGGGGTTGTTAGGATTAAGAAAAAGACTTGGTCACCCCGTGTATTTTCATGTTTAGCGTAGCTCGTAGTTTTGTTAGTAATCGTATGATTTATGATGTTGGGCCGGGTCTTTACCCTCTGTAAGCCCACACCATAGCCTATTTCAGGGTCATTTTGTAAGACATATTTAAACCCTCTCCACACATGAAGAGGGTGTTGGAAGATTCATTTCACGGACACTCTTTAGTGTGTTTTCCCATCATCTCCTCTCATTAACTTCTCTCTTCTACGGGCTTTTACCACCGTCGATGTATTCCGGTCGGCCACCCGACATTATAATAACATCAACCGGATCATTGATTCTTTTGTTTCTAACAATTGGCATCAGAGCCTTGATTGCGTTCTTGGGTCGGTTTACATGTTGTATGGTCCGGTTGGTATTTACTAATCTGTCACTTGTCTCAAAATCTATCACTTTTGCCAATTTTGTCACGTTTGAGTTTCTGTTTAATATGTCACAAGTTCATGTCCAAAATAAATCTATTGTTTCTAGTCAAAGATCTTTAGATGGTTTGTTGTTTGTTGGCTTATTATTTACGGGTTCTTGGAGTTCTTTGTAGCGAGTTGATGAAATGGTCAGGGAACACAGATCCAAAATTTAAGGTTAAAGGACAAGACTTTTTTGTTTTTTTGCTAAAAGACAAAAAAAACAACAGGTAGTAAGTTGGCAGATCTTACTAGTGAGTTAGTGTGGCGAGTTGCCAGGTAATACTAGAGAGTTTGTGTAGCGATTTGACACAGGTTATAAGAAGACAAATTATCTATGCCAAATCTAAACAAAACTCTGCCCAATTTTTAACTCAGTAGCGAGTTGGCTATGTTGCTTGGCAGCGAGTTATACCACAAACCCAAAACCGAGTCAACTCAGTTCTTACCGAGTTGACTCGGGTCAACCCACTGAGTTTGATAAATCATCACAACCGAGTCGTGCCAAGGTCCAAAAAAAAAATGATGAATGAGAGACAGAGTCTATGGTAAACAACAACAACAATAACGGAAACCCACAAACAACATCAAATACCTTCGTCACATTATTTGAACCAACAAATCCACAAATCTACCTAATCATATCGTCACAATTATCCATCATATCTCCATCTCTTCCAACTCCAACAACAAGACTCGAATCACAAAGATTAATTCTGATCTCAGACTTAATTTTCTGTGTGGTTTCAAATTAATTCAAGACCTTTAAAAGATCTCATCACACGAAAATATACTTCATCATAGATCTATAAAAAGGCAAAGCCTTTTCATTTAATATTTGAATACAAAGACAAACTTATAACAAATTTGTTATAGTTTTCTTTGTTTTGATTGAAATACAAACTAATACCAAAAAGATAAACCTACCTGAGACCTTTATTTAAAGATCTTGAAGCCATCAATAATCTCATGGGTTTAGGAGCAGAATTAATTGAGGAGTTTGATGTATGGATGTTGTTGTGTAGCTATGTATACAAGAGGAAAAGCCATGATCATGCTTATTATATCTTGTAGCTGCGTAAGATTTAAAATTGTAGGGATTTGAGAGTTGGTTGTTGACTATAGAGAAATGTTTAGGTGGTGGCGTATTATGTGGTTTAGGGTTAACTGTGAGATTTATTAGGGTTGGGGCAATATATATCTGCTTGTTTGGATATTAGAAGTCGCTGGGCCGGTGTATTAGAATAAAGAAAGTGGGCCAAATGTTGTTAATGTTGGGAGTATGGGGCTGTTGGCCTTTTATTGGTGTTAGGGCTAGCTATGGTTAACAGACATGGGCCGAGAGTATAAGCAGCCAGGTCTAAAAAATATGATGTTGGGCCGGTTTCTTTAAATTAAACTCGTGGCCTAGCTATTTTAAACAAAAATGTGGGCTGTGTCAATTTTAACTTGGCCGGTTATATTACTTTTAAGTTGGGCTGCGGTTGAAATTAAAGATTTGTATATTGGGCTGGAAATTGGTTTGAACCGAAGATTGGGCCGAATAGTGACACTATTAATGTGGCAAATTTGGTGTTGACTTGTAGTAAGAATTATTACAAATTTCTTTACAAATTTTTGGATTTGAATTGGTTTACTTTTGGAATAATCTTTTATTATTAGTGATAATGGTCATTAATCGGTGTTTAAATTGACAAGTGACTAACAATCTTTGAAGTGACGAGATCGGATCAACTTTTTAAAGAATTAGAAGCTTTAAATTTTAATGGCTAGACTTGACATTATTTTTCTAAGTGACTACGTAGTTAATTGGGTATCACTTATTTGTAATTGAAGTTGGATTTATCGAAGGCGTGTTCTTATTTTATCTTGAAGTCGGGGTTGGTTGGATGCATGACTTTCAATGATAACTTATTCGTGCTTAAGATTTAAGTTGAAGACTTGGTTTATCTAGTTTCCAGAAGTCGGGGTGGATGGTTGAAGACCTGGATAACTATCACTTAAAGGAGTTACGTTATAGTACTCAGTGTCACACGCTGAAGACGATGTGGATAATCGCAAGAGGTGATGAATGTCTCATACTTTGGGAGGAGTATTGAGTACTTAGAGATTTGCTTGGAGCACAAATTCTCTACACCGTTCTTCCAACATTTGTGCAAGCTTAAGTCACAAGAACGGGAAATTCTACTTCAGTTTCAAGTTTGGTATATCGGGTTTACTCCATCAGTGGTCACTTCAAATAGCCTACATCAAGGGTGGTAAAGATAGTCAGAGAGAGTTAACGAGTAGAGATTTGATCGGCAGTTGATTCTCATAGGATACATTTGTGCTAATTTTATTCTTCTCATAAGATTTCAAGTATATGTGCGTACAATGTTTTGGTGATTCTGAGGTATCAAAACCAGCAAGATGGAAGGAGACATACGTCTGAACGCACAATGAGTACACATGATGAACTTCATACCTTTTCCTTGTTTAAGGTCATTTCCAGAAGACAAAAGTCATAACCGCAGAGAAAATCAGTGTTGTATCTCGTGGCTTTTGGTGTATTATTCCAACTACGCGGGGGAAGTGATGTAAGAAACAATTTTTGATGATAAAAAGAGGTATACAATTGTATGATGAGTCCTCCAGTTAGTCAGTATCCTACACGAAGAAATGTGTTCATCCGGGACGTACTTGATTTTTATGGTACTGTTTTGGTGGACTACATACGGGATAAATTGCTTTCACTCGGGACTTAGTTAACTTTGGTGAAACAATTTAAATGTGTTCATCAGGGACGTACTTGATTTTTATGGTACTGTTTTGGTGTTGTCATTTCGACTACATCCGGTACCTAGTTGTTTTTATGGTACTTGTGATAAAAAGAAAGCAAACAAACAATTTTGAAAGTCTTTACGGTTTGTTCTTTGCTAAACTGAACTAAACAGACCATGTTCTTTCAAATTTTTTGTCATTCTTCTTGTTTGAGGTGCTGAATTCAAGTCTCTAATGATTTGGTCAACTGGATGATCTTTGTGTATTCTTGTAGTTGGAATAGGACTGACAGGCATAAATGCATCTAAATTGTTCATGTCAGCCTCTGCACCAACATCTTCATCATCATCTGAATAAACAATATCTTCCAATTCAGGCATATTTGGATCATTTGGAAGTTCAATGCTAGTTTTTGGATCAACAACATTAACTTCTGTGCCAGCAGCATTAACAGTTGAACTAACAGCATTAACATTGTTAGTGTTGTTTCCATCACTAGCAGTATTAATATTGTTAGTGTTGTTAATATAATCATCCTTCTCTTGATTAATTCTTGGCTCCTCTGTACTTGGAACCTCACTATCTTTCCCTTTAGTTGGATTTCCACTTTCATTCCCTGGATCTTCAGCATCCTTCTTTTCCTCCTCCCTTGATGGTTTGAATCCAGCATCAGGAGAATCCTTTGAACTAGAAGAGAATGGTGGATCTTGAGTCCATAATGGTAGCAGTATGTAATCTTTGCCAGGTACTGTCTCCACTCTAGCTTTACCTGCATTGTCACATGCTTTTGTACCTGCATTACCATTAGACTGATTCCCTGCAACAACTGGCTTATAGTTCATAGAATTTGTTAGTGCATCTATATCAAAAAGCCAATTAGGTCCACTTCCTGCAATATTAGATGTATTTTCACTAAATTATACATGCAGGTTCTCTTCTACTATCCTAGTTCTACTGTTGAATACTCTGAATGCTTTGCTATTGGTAGAGTATCCTATAAAGAACCATTCATTAGCCTTTCCATCAAATTTACCTAGGTGATCTATGGTATTAAGGATTGTAACAGGACACCCAAATGGTCTCATGAAGCTTAAAGCAGGTTTTCTACCTATAAAAAGTTCATAAGGGGTCTTGTTGTGAGGCTTGATAACTAACATTGTATTTTGGACATAAGAAGCAGTATGAACTGCTTCAGCCTAGAAAGTTGTTGGTAATTTTAAATCACCTAGCATAGTCCTAGAAGCCTCTATTAGTGTCCTATTTTTCCTTTCAGCTACTCCATTTTGTTGTGGAGTTCTAGCAACACTAAATTCCCTCTTAATACCCTTCATTTCACATAACTAATTCATGACCCTATTCTTGAATTTAGTCTCATTGTCACATCTAATCACTTTCACCTTAAGGTCTATTAGATTTTCTATGCCTGTTATGAATGTTTTAAGGATTTCACTAGTTTCATCCTTAGTGGCTAAAAAGAAAACCCAACTAAACCTACTAAAATCATCTGTGACAACTAGGCAGTACATCTTCTTCATTAAACTCTTTACAAATGTTAGGCCAAACAAATCCATGTGCAACATTTGTAATGGTTGGCTGATTGAACTGACTGTTTTGGTCTTACAAGAAGCTCTGTGTTGTTTTCCCTTCTGACAAGCAACACAAGTTTGATTAATTTCAAAAAGTTTTGAAGGTAAACCTCTTACAAGGTTTCCCCTTACCAGTTTATTCATTGTTTTGAAATTTACATGTCCAAGCCTCCTATGCCAAAGATTAGATTCATCTGGTGTGGCTTTTGCAAAGAGACAAGTGAGACCTCCTTGGAAAACAACATTCTTAAGTTAAACAATGTAACTATTAACCTTCTAGGACCTTAAGTAAAACATGACATTCATCGGTAAACTTAAATTTCTGAGACAGAACAAACACATTCAGTATTCAGAAAAAAGGAACACTATTTCTTCTTGTCACAACATTGTGAGACACGAAAGAGTTAAACTATAGTTCCTTTACAAAAATACACATCTTCAAAATCTAATTTACCAGTTTTTATTTTACCTTTCCCAGTAATTTTCCCTCCTTTGGAATTACCTCTAAAGGCAACAAATCCTCTTTCAATTTCTTCATAATCTGTAAGATATGATCTGTTTCCTGTCATGTGCCTAGAGCATCCATTGTCAATCACTCCTTTATTCTTCAAATCTTGTTGTGGATTGCCCTGCACATAATGGTAGAAAAATTAGTTTCTTTTGGGGACCTAAGCCATTACTGACTTGGATCTGCCTTGTGCATCAATATAGTCAAATCTTTTAAAGGACATTGATGCACCATTGTTTCTGGAGACATGATCTAATTTTTTTTGCTTTGGTCTCCAAACCCAACATGCTGAGGCCTTAACAGCATTTCCTTTGTTTCCCTTAACAGTATTAACCTTTTTAGTAAAATTACTGTTATTAGCTGCTGTTATTTTGTTAAAAGGCCTTCTAGCAGTTGAATATGCATTATTAATAACATTTTACATGGGTCCTGCATTATTCACTGCTGTTCTTGATTGAACAATATTAACTGGTCTAACAGTATTAACTGAAATTAGGCCAAACCTAGATAAGACTGTCCTTGGAACCATGTTCCTTTTTGGACTGGGGTGAGTTAATTTAGAGAAATTCTGTTTGTTCACCCTTTGAATATTAGTCCAAACTGGTTTTGCAAATATTCCATTATTATACCATTTTTATTGCAATCTTGTGTAATTATCAAAACTACCACACACGAGACAAGCATTGTTGAACAACTCAAAATCACACCCCTAATTTTTGAGACATTTGTGTTCCAGTTTCTCTTGTTTCCCTCTATGGGGGGGGGGGTGGGGGGGACTATGTGTGTATTGCCTATTTTTATCAACTGATTTTTTCCTAGGAGATTTTACTTGCTCAATAAACTTAACAAAGTTTATCTTAGCAAAACTAGGTTTATTAAATATCTCAACTGTTTTAACCTTAGGCACATTTTCTTCATCACTAACAGATACCCAATCCTCAATAATTGGGGCTTCATTTTCTTTTCTAGCAGTCTAAGGTTCATTAGTCTCAACAGTAGGCTTTTCAACTACAGACTAACTAACAGACTCATTCACATCAACAAAATCATCTAGACGAGGATAAACTAAATCAGATTTTGGTGGCATAAAATTCCCAGTATAGGGAGGTAGGATAGCATTATACCCTAATCTTGTTTTGCACTTATCCATTATCTGTCTGTCTAGAAGTTTACTTAGGTTTTTTGATGAATTTTCAAATTTTTGTACTATAAGTTAAACCTTATCTTTTTCTTTTATAGCCAACTCTAACTTCCTTTTAAGCTCTATAATATCTAAATCTCTTAAATAGATTTCACGTTTTAAGAGTTTTATATCTTTCTCGTACACAGACTCATTTTTCATAAAGACTAACAGTCTAGCTTCTACAGATTCAAAACCAGTTTTATAAGAGACAACACTTATCCTAGCTGTTATTAAGTCTTTAACTAATTGTTCATTTTGTTCTTTTAGATCTTTTACACATTCTAAACAAGATGAACAACAATTTGAGTCATTAGATACCTCAGAGTTTGTAGAAGAACTTGAACATGTTGAAGAATAAGCCATGAGAGCAAAATTGGTTGGACCTTCTTCTGCTTGGTCACTCCAATCATAGCCAAATCCATCACACTAAGACACTAAGGCATTTGAAGTAGTTTTCTCAACTGGCACAGTCCTTCTGATAGGTTCCATGTTCTTGCTGTCTTGATTCCTGGGTGCCCTGCACTCCCTTGCAAAGTGTCCTCTTTTATAGAAGTTGAAACACTCCACCTTGGACTTGTCAATAAGTGCTAGCAGTATTAACACCCTGTGTAGTATTAACTGCTCTAGTTGTACTGTTTGTGCTGCTAGAGGACAAAAGGGCTACATTGTGTGAGTTTGTGGTTGAGTTAGATGTCCCTTTGACCTCTGATTCATAAGCCTTCAGGTTGTTAAAGAGGTCATCCAAACTCAATGTCTTAATCTATGGTTTGTTCCTCCACGCAATAGTATGCATAGTCCATTCTTATGACAAACTTCTCAAGAACTTCTGATTGATGTCTTCTTGAGGAATAACTTCACCATGCATCTCCAGTTGACTAATTAGCTTTTGAAGCCTTTCATAAGTTGCTCAATCACTTTTGTGCTAGATGTAGCAAAGTTTTCATATTGTTGCTTCAGAAGATTTTTCTGAGTTTTCTTTGTAGCAGTATTACCTCCAAATCTGTTCTCAATAGCCTGCAACAGTGTTTTAGCATCCTTGTATGAGTTGAACTTTAATTGATGCTCATTAGGTAAGGCCATCAACAGAGTGCTTCTTGCCTTCAACTATGCCCTTCTTTGTGCCTTCTCTTCAACACTTGTAGGAGGGATAACAGTCTCCTTACCATCAACAGTTTTTGTTACTGTGGGTGCATTACCATTTTCTACGATCTCATATAGAGTGTAATCAATGCACTATAGGTACTGCTCCATCCTCATCTTCCATAGATCATACTCACCAGGTTGGAGTATGGGTAGCTTGATGGTTTGAGTAGATTGAGAATCCATTGCTTCTTGAAAAAGTAGATCTTGTGTGTAGTAAAGGTTCTTCTTATTCAAAGCTTCTCACAAGCTCTGATACCACTTGTTGATCCTAATAGAATAGATCTTGCTTAGCTTGTATAAGCCTAAGTTGTATTGAATAAATCCAAAACAACTATGATAGAAACTTTGATTGTGAATATCAAAGACTATGCGGAATCTAGTCAATGATACTAAGAAGAATTTCAATGAAACAGTAATAAATAAGATTAATAACAAACGGTTTACCAAACTTTCAGCCTCAATATAATACGAACACTCTTAATAGTGTTAGGGTTACAAAACCTTGAAGCTATGAAAAACTCTATGAACTTTGATATGATTTGATACGATTTTGGTACATAGAACTATATACCATAGGACCTCCTTTTATACACCAAGGAGTCCTAATAGGCTTACAATATTTTCCTTAGTTATCATGATCTTCTAAACAAATAACTTATATGTATCTTTTACAAAAATATCTCATACATATCTCATAAGCAATCTTTATCCATTAGCAGTTGTAATCCTTTAGCAGTTGTAACTCTGTCAGCAGTTGTAACTTTGTATCAGCAGCATTAACTCTGAACTAGCAGCAGTAACTTATACACCAACAACATCAACTGTGTACAAGCAGTAGTAACTACTTAGAATATTTTTCTTCATTCTTCACCAGCAGTACTAACTTTACTCTAGCAGTACTAAGTTACATTAATAGTAGTAACAGACTGTATTAAGTTACACTAGTAGTAGTAATATACTCTAGCAGTAGTAACTAACTATACTAACTACTTAGCATATTTTTCACTAAGATTACCAATAGTACTAATTTATGCTTGACAACAGTAACAAACCTTAGCAGTATTAACTTCCACTTAGCAGTCATAATTTCCAAACAGCATCAAGAAGCTTTTAATCCCAACATAGACTGACATAGGTTTAACATAGGTTTAGAATAGAATAGAATTAACATAGATTAGATAACCAAGATATTAATTAAATT
>BQNB010063407.1:20748-32347 GCA_026074375.1 Tanacetum coccineum | reverse complement strand
GGGCATTCTCGGATCGAAATGCATCTTGTTCTATGATCCCTAACAGTTATGGAAATAACAAAAGTTAGAATATTCTAGGTTTATATATATATATATATATATATATATATATATGGAAAAAGTTTTGAAAAATGGGAAAATGGGGTGTTTTAAAACTTGTGACTTCTTAACACTCCCCAAAAGTCTTTGCTACTTTTCAAAGATTTAGTTTGGGGAAGTTTTTAAGGTATTTGGTTTTAGAGCATATAATATTGCGTGAGGACACGACAATCACTTAGTTTGGGGAATTTTGATATGTGAGAAATCACATATCCTTTTTATACCAAAAATGGCCTTAAAATGAACAAATTATGCAAATTATTCTTGTATATTGCTTGTTTTGTCATTTGTGATGTGTAGGTACGGATATTGCAAAAATCACAAGAAAACGAGTAAAACCGGACAAACACGGACACGAGAACGGATAGAGTGCAAAAGAGCCGGAAGTATCTAGCAAAAGGTCAATAAAGTCAATTCTTGGTCAACAATGGTCAACCCACAAGAAGACAAAACCCTTGAAAATACCCAAAATGCCCTTATTGTTAACTAATTTTCACCAAAAGTCCCTAAACCCTTAAAACCCTAACACTATTAGTCCTTTAACACTTAAGGACTAACGGTCGTTAAATCTCTTATAAAACCAAAAACATAAACCCTTAAACCTTAAACACCCGTCCCAATTCCATTTTAATAAATCCAAAGCCCAAGTCAAAACCACAACCCCGGGTCAAATAAAGATATAAAAAGAAAAGAAAAGGGCGGGAAATCCTGTTTTTACTATTCATCATCGTTCCCAGCTATTACCTCGCATTAAAACAAAGGGTAAAATAAAATTGACATGGCCAAATGAAGATTCCAAGTGCCAAGCTCCACCTCAGCATCAAAAACGTCACCAAGGTTTTCTATTGGTCAAGTTAACTCAAGGGAATGACACGTGGGATCCAAAGAAACACACTCTAGATGGGATTTTACACTAAATCCTTTGTTAAAGAAGTACAAAGCCTCTGACACACGGATTGCCATGATGGCAATCCGTGTGCTCACTTAATAATCCAACGGTGGAGATTGAAGAGCCAATGATTGCAAGGAATGAAGGGTGTGGATGAAGGGGAGCGTCTAACAGACTTGAGGACCTAGAAACTTCCTTATCCTGCTATAAATACAAGGGCATCCTCACTCACAGGAATCATCTAGCTCATCTAGGAGTAGTCTCTTAAGCTAGCTTAGTGTAGTTTAAAATAGCTTTTGTAATTTAGCTTTTATAATGTCTTAATTTAGTAAATGTAATCTATTTTTCAAGCTTGTAATTTGTTATTCTCTTATTAATAAAAAGTGTGTTTTCATTTTAATATGCAACTTAAGCTTTACTTAAAAAGCAATTTGGTTTGATAAGCTCTTAATCTCAAATAAGCTCTTAATAAGCTGTCATTTTAACTACTCAAGCTAGTGTTCACTTAGTTTTGCTCATAGACTTAATGACATTCAAATCCACTCCCAAATATTACCACAGCTTATGAAATGGAAGGGAAACCAAACATGGATGGGTTTCCAGGACAATACCATCTTATCACTTGATAAGCTGGAGCTTGTTGATAACTCATTTGAGCTTAATCTTAGCCTTGTTTAGAGCAAAGGCTCCTATAAATCCCTTTTTTTACAATTTTAGCTTAATTTTGCATTATTAGCTTATAACTGCTTATATTTGCTTATTGTTGTTTTAATTAGCTTATCTCTACTTATATTTGTTGTTTAATGCTTAATATGTTTATTAGTTAGCCTAGATTTTAGTTTGCTTGTTATGTTATAAAAACTGTCAAAAATACAAAAAAATAGCATAGATTAGTAGCTTATTAGTTTTGCTTATTCAGTGGCTTAGATCTGTTAATTAGGACTATTTTTAGCTTGTTATTATCTGGTATAACCTGTTTGTGCATTAAAACTCATCTTCATAAGCTAAAAAATGGATTTAGACTTTTTTAAGGGGTGTTTGGCACAAGGCAGTACTAACTCAAGTTAGTACTGCCAAGGCCATTTGGTCCTTAGGATTGGTTTAAATTAACATTTGCAGGTTTATAAGATTGGATTTAAGGAAATTTATAGGTTTAAATTAGCTTTCATATATGTGATTTAGCTATAGTTAATTCTGTTAGTTTAAGCTCAGTTCTATTAGCATCATAAGCTTAAGTTTGTTTTTCTTAGAATAATTGCTCAATTTGCATTTAGTTTGGTGATTTAAAAGTTGTAGAAACTAGCTCTTTAGCCTGCATGTATTAGTTTTGAGCTTTGATCACTATAAGTGTCAACTGCATCAGCAGTCTTAAAAAGCCAAATAGCCAATTTCTAGCTTAAAAATCAGTAGGTAAAATTAGTTTTTAGCTTTTCAAATTTTGTTTACAAGTAGTTTTTGAGTCATTATCAATCTACTTAGCTTATTTTGTTCTTAAAAGTTCATGAAGCTATCTGTTTTTAAGCTCAAATTCAGCAATTTGTCTTTTCAAAAATCAAGTAATAAACTCAGCATGTACTGAGTACTTAAGCCTTTTTCAACTAGCTTTTGATTAAGCATTTGATTTTCAAAATACTTTTTAAAAGTGCTTTTATGTAGCTTATTAGCCAAGGATTAAAGTAGTATAAGCTTGATTCATATAAGGATCCAATAGCTTATCTAAAAATAAGCTTAAAGTTCCCCTTAAGGACTATTTGGTTTTCAGTTTTTCTTTAAGTGCTTATTTTAGATTTCTAGCTTATAGCCTTTAGTTTTTGCTTAATTTCTGTTCAAATTAGCTTATCAGATTATTATTTAGTTGTCTTTAGCTTATTAGGGTCATAGTTGGCTTATTTTGTCTTTTCTTAAAAAACAAGAACATAGTTAATCAGTAGCAAGTAGCTTTTTCAGATAACTTTTTAACTGCTTATTTGATTTTCAAAATGTCTTTTGTTTGCTGTTTCTAGTAGTTTTTTGGCCAATGTTTAAGTAGGTATATGGATTTTATGTATAAGGATCCAATAGCTTATCTTAAATTAAGTTTAAAAGTGCCCTTAAGGCCTGTTTGGCTAAACAGTTTTCATTAAGTGCTATTTAGCTTATTTGTGCTTATCTGCTTATTTTCTTAGCTTATTTAGGTTTAATATAGCTTATTAGGTTAGTATAAGTCAATTTTAGCTTATTTCCTTAGGTTTAGAACTTATTTTTAGCTTATTTGCATATTAGCTTAAAAATCTTAAGTTTTTAAGCCTTTTAGTACTTCTGTCATTTTTAGATTTTTCAGCTTAATGTCCTTGCTTATTTTTGTTTATTCGGTTTAGTATTAAGCTTGTCTTAGCTTATTTGCTCTTGTGCTTTGCTTATTAGTTCAGAAATTGCCCAAACAGTTAGCATTCTAAGCCTTTAAGAGTAAAAAGCATTTTTGTCTTATTTAGCTTATTTCTGTGCTTATTTGTGGTTTATAAAAATAGTTGTTTTGCAAAAGTTGCTTATTTTTTTGTGTTTTCAAAAGATGTAAAAAAATGGCCAAAACAAAAACACTTGGGATAGTGGGAAGCTCCGGGTGAGCAAGACTCGAACCCGGGACCTCTACCACCCTCACCAAGCGTTTTAACCCCCACACACTCAACCATTGTGCTACAATAGCTCATCCGGTATATCTTTGCACAATCTATTATTTATATACGTTTTAGGCTTTTAGTATAATAAGCTGTTTTAGCTTATTTCACAGCTTATTCGATAAGCTGTGTTTCCAAGCTTATTTTTCCTAGATTCCTCATTGTTCAAGCTATTTTTCGTAATTTTTTCAGGATTTTTATAAATAGTTTAGTATTTTTAAACATTTAATTTTGTTAAAATCATTTTTAATTCATAAAAAATTATAAAAAAGTCAAAAAAATATAATTCTTTTTTAGAAAATTTTCTTTTAACATTTAGGACTTAGGAAAATTAGATTTGCGTTAGTAGGGTTAAAATTGCAAAATCTTGTTTTTTTAAAGAACGGGATTGAATCCCGTTCTTGTTTTCTTCACGTTTTTAGCTTTAAACACCTTCGTTTTTGTTCTAGTTTCCTTTGTTCTAGCTTTTAGTCAATTAAATCTTATAAAAACCAAAAAGATCATTTTAGGCTTAATTTTGATAATTTAGGGTTTTTAGGTCCCGTTTAGGATTCCCGTTTTGCGTTTTTAGTTAAAATTTACTTTTCCGTATTGATTTCTTGTAGTTAGGTTTAATTGTCCCTTAATTTGCTCACTTTTAGGATTTTAGAAAACAAATCATCTTCGAACCAATTCAAGTCATTGTCCAAATAACAAACGAGGTCTCAATTTCATAAGTCTTTGGGAAAACGACCCGGTAATCACTTACCGGTTAAAACGTGTAGTATTTTTGTAAGATTTTTCCTACTACCTTTGTCCTCAAGGGTAGTTTTGGAATTTTCTATACTTTGGATATTATTACGTATATTATTGACTTATGTGGAAACCGTAGAGGGGGGGTGAATACGTTTCCATTAAAAAACTTTAAATCAAATATTACATCACTCTTCTACTGGCGGTCCCATATATATATGGGGGCCGCCAAGTATATTAGGGGGGCCGCCTGAATTATGGGACCGCCTCCAGAAGAGGTTTTCAAACTAGATATTTTGTATCAAATCACCAATCAAGTTTGACGCAATATGAAAAGTTTTGATAATTGGTTTATAATAGCTAACACATACTTATTTGAGAGAGTACGCCTAATATAAGAGTTAACGTCGTAATATACTGCTGTATAATCAGTGTAACTAGTATTTTACCACATAATCGTGAGAAATGGGACCCTCAAAATCCTCCCCGCAAGCTCCAAGTAAGAAAATGAGAACTCAAAACCAACCTACTAAGTTAAACTATGGATAGGTGGTTGTGATCAGTGTGCTAAAAAAGCGGCTGGTTTCAGATGTGGTGCTTCAGTGGTCTCTCTGTATCTAGTAGGTGTTAGTCGTGAGATGTCTTATTGCGCTAGCCTGCAAGCAGAGAGACTCTGGGAGAACTATCAGTGTATTTATGAGATAACTATGATATCAATCTCCAATCTGTTCTGTTACGCCATCGAAATCCTAGTGTACCAGTATATATAATGACTCTGCACAACATGAACTCGACCACTGCACACAACATCATACATACTACCCAGTGAGACAGAGTGCATCTACTCGGCTTGTATCAATGTCAATCTTAACATCTCGCCATGAGCCCTAAAGTTACGCTGGTATTCCATCTGACTCTAGAATGGTGAGCAAGACTTGCTACTACGCTCGAGAATAACCGCTGCATTAAATGTGCAATAAAACTGAGCAAAAGAAGAGGAACATACAATATTGGCATGTACTTGACTCATGAATAATACCACGTGAATAAAAACATTAAGGTTATCAGGCTCAATATTAAAACAGAGGCGGCATTAGAAAATATTTTTTAAAGATTCAAGCAATGCCCAAACTATTTTTGGTTTCCCAAACTTGGTAACCTAATATGTCGCAACAAGCACTACCAAGTTACGTCATAACCAAGTCTGAGACGAAATATTTTTTTATTATTTCACACGAACAAACAAGCACACATAAATAGGAGAAGAATAGAAGGTTCAAGCATACACAAGCACAAACAAACACACATAGATCAATCAAACAATCAAAAACAACAAAAATCGTTCTCCGGCAACGCGCCAAAAACTTGATGCGTAATTTCTTTTAAATAAAAACTACGTCAGGTTTTACATTTATAAAACCCTAACTACATTGACTATTTCTACGCACTAAAGAGCAGTGTATCCTATCGTATATAGTGTATTGATTGGTAAGTACGGGTGTCGACCCAAATAACGATTTGTGCCTCTACTTGTCTAATTGATTTTATTATTCTACCTAAGAAAGAAGGAAAGAAAACATGCTTGAGTTTGTTTAAGATTATTTTGGAGTTGTTTTGGTGGTAAGCCTTGCTTGTCGAAAAGGGAATTAGTATAGTGGTGGACAACTAGAAAGGAAGAACATATTTAATTACAATGATCTCTAGTGCAATGTCTGGTCGCGATCTTATAGCCAATTATCTTATGAGATACGCTTAATCCTAAATAGGTGGTCTCCTTATTAGCTTGCACTCCATATCTGGGTATCCATGTTAAGGGGTCATGGGTCGACCACCAATGAATATTGATCATTCATTGGCTTGACCTCAACTTAATACATATACAGAGCGCAAGGATCACTTAAACACACTACATAAAATAATTAAGAAAACGATAAAACAACGAGATCATAACTTAATAAATCAAAAGATAATTAAATAATTAAATGCCAAGAACAAATAATAAAGCACAATTAATAACATAGCAACAATAAATTAAACCGCATGATCTGCTTAATCAAAATAATATGGGTGATTATATCTGACCAAAATAAATTGAAGTATGATTACAAACTGTGTTGGATTAATGCTCTCGATTCCCTAGTCAAACGACATGACAAACCCCGCAGGGTTTTCCCTATAACCTGTTGCGAACAACTTCTTTTCTCCTTTTTTAATTTTCGGCTCACTTCACCACCGAATCCAATATATCTCATAATGTGTCACATTATGATCTATTTATAATAGTAATGAGCTTTGAAACTTTGTCAACCGAGGTCCCTCGTCTTCATGATATGTTATAAATATTCCATGAGACTTTGTAGCTTTTGCATAATAATAGTCCCTGTCATGAGTCATACTTTACGGCGTAACGGCATCGACCACGTTACGCCGTAAACCTTCTGACGTGGCTTTCTATCTTGTAGTGTAAAAATATGTTACAGCGTAATTAAATAGTCCAGTTACGTCGCAACCCTGAGTCAGAATAAATATATTTTCCATAATAATATTTTACGGCGTAACTCTTGCGGGACGTTACGCCGTAATGCCTCGTCAGCGCCAAATCTTCGTATTTAATAATTGATTATGGCGTAACTCTTGCGGGACGTTACGCCGTAATGTCTTCGTCAGCATTATTTCACATGTAATAATATTACGGCGTGATCTATATGGGCCAATTACGCCGTAATTCTTCCATAATGCGGATTTTGATATAAAAAGCCGTTTTTCCGCATCTTTTCTGTTTCATTGCGTAAATTACTTGAATCTCGGGAGAATCTGTTAGCTTAAATTTATTAGTCGTAACAAGGAAGCTCGGTCACTCTAACAATGGAGCTTCGGTCTGTAATTAGTTTATGGTTGTAATAAGATAATTTCGGGTATCTTGGGGCTCGATAGATAATCTAATTTGTATATGTTTTGGGTTTAATCCCAAGCAAAAAACCCGAAGCCGGGTCTAGTTAAATATCTCCGCGCCGTCAAGATTAAATGTGTAGGGGTATATATATTTAGATATTTTCTAAAAATATCTAAATATATATAGATATTTTCTTTTAAGAAAATATCTAATTCTCATTTTTCATAATATCTTTTTTCTTATTCTCTCTCAACTCTCTCTCCTCTCTCTCTCTCTAAACAATCTCTTTTCTAGTTTCTTGCTTTGATTCGTGATTCGGGTTATGAAGTGAAAGTGTAAATCGGAACCTACAATTGGTATCAGTCGCCTAGGGTGGGTTACGTGGTTTTTGTTGCTGTGAGCTTATTGGATACGAAAGATTTTTTTTATCATTCGGCAAGCATCTCTACAAAACCATTTAAACAAGCTCTTTTCTAGTTTCTTTGTTTGTGTGGTTCGAAAAAAAATAGCATATTTTGAGTTTTATTGTTTTTCGTTTTCTCACTAGCCGTATGTGGGCTTTTGTGTTTAACTGGTACACCTCTAAGTTGTTTTGAAAAAAAAACACCATTCCAGCTTATACATCAACAAGCTTTTAGTTGGTTTTTTTTCCTTCTTTCTTTCTTCGTGTAAAGGGCTGAAACGAAGAGCACTCGAAATCTCAAGGCCCGAACGAGTTCTTTTCTATAGAATCGAAAGTGCTTTTGTGAAAATTTGTAGAGCCGACGATTGTGAAAATACACAAGGGAACCGAACGAGTGGGAAAACGGAACAACTCGAACGAGTGGAAAACGTGAACAAATCGAAATACGAGTGGAAATCGGGACCATCGAACGATACCCATTCGAACGTATACCATTCGAACATACAACGAACGAGGGACCAACGAATAGCGCGATACCTCAAGTTCGAACTGAGTGAAAAGCTCAAGGATCGAACTAGCGGAAAACCTCAAGGATCGAACGAGCGGAGAAAAGCTCCAAAGTTCGAAAGAGCGGAGAAATAACAGAAAAAAAAAAAAAAAAAAAAAACTCAAGGACCGATCGATTGGTACATCAAGGGATCATCGAACGGTTCTTTCCGTCTTGCATCCGAACGAGTGTAAAAAACTTAATAGGAAGATCCGAACGATGTGAACAACTCAAGGACCGAACGAGTGGAACTCGACTTGGACCGAACAAGTTTTTTTCTAGCTTGTACCGAACTACATCAACTACGAGAACAAAACTTACACGTTTTAACTAATTTTTGGTTGTGCTTTTTCGTTTCGAGTGACGTTAATACGAGGGACTAAGAATTATATCATGTGCGTACGTGAATCGTTTCGCTCAATTGGTTATTTATTTTTTACAGACGATAAAACCGTATCACTCGCCGAGATCAAATTTACAAATAACCTTTTACTAAAATTTAAATTGTATAATGGGGGGGTGGGGTTTCCACCCTTTGGGTTGTGTGGGGAAGAGCAACAGGAGGGAACACGTTCTTTATTAAGTATAATTTCAATTTTACACTTTTGGCCCCTCAACTTTAAAATAGTTTTTAATTTTTCATTTATTTTTTCACTTGTTTACTATTAAACCTTTGTTTTTAAGCAAGATTAAAAATAACCTTTTTATTTCCAAACTTTTTCATTTTTTTTTCATTTTTTAAAACATTATTCTTTGTTATTGTTTTAGTTAAACATTTTAGTTTTCAAAAAATAAATTCTATTTTAGCCCTTCGTTGTAAGAAATTATCTGCTTCATCGTTTTTGCTCAAAATATCGTCTAACGAAAGTTCAAGTTATCAACGATTTCAACAACAATAATTCTATTTTTACGGTTTTCTTGATTTAGTAAAATCCCGCGAAATACTCTTGTATTTTCTCGGTTTAGTCAAGACTTGTAAAATCCCGTAAAATAGTTTTCCACAACAGAAACAATCACTTTACCTACTTAAGATCCAACAAAATCTTTCACACTTCATAATTCACAATAAAATGGGAACAAAGAATACTTCATCTTCGGGTTCAGTGTTAGAGGAACCAGAGATACAAAAACTGCAGATACAAGCAAAGATTTTCAAAGAAAACTCCTTGAACAAATTAAATGCACTTAAATCAACCACTCAACTTCTCGAACAACAGAGTATATTGTATCAACAAGCTTTTGCACAACTCTTTGGTGATAGTCTCAGAACCTTCAAGTTTCAGTTATCTCAACACATGAATAACTTAGAAACACTTCTCAATGCAGAAACACTTCACGAGATGGATTCCAAATCCGCTCTAAGTGTGATCAAATTACAGTTTGAAAGGTTCATTAACTCTGACTTGTTAAAGCCTCTCGATATTTATTCAAGATCTTTTTCATCAGATCGAGAAGTAAAAGAAATCTTCAGAGATTTAATACAAATGGACCAAGCTCAAACATTCAGGAAACAATCATCCAGAACATGAACTCCATTGAGCAATGTATTAATAGAAGAGCAAGTCATGAGCAAGTGCTTTAGATGATGTTGAAAAAGTTGGGAAAGACAGTTGCGTTAATCAATACTGGGCAAGGTTCAAGAGGTTCAATCATCGGTTTACAAGTTCAGGAGATGAAATCAGCAGTGGGTTTGTATCAGATGAAGAGATTGAATAAACAGGATTGGAAGCACGCATTTTCAGCATAAATGGCAAAGATTCTGGAGGTCTCACCATGAAGAATCCATGTTCTTATGGTTCAGCCTTTGGCAGAACAGGTACAAAATCATATTGAAAGTATTGTGTATGACAAGTGAGACGACATTCTGAGCAACCTGAATCATTAAGCACATAAACAGGTACAAAACCATGATGAAAATGATGTGTTTGCCAATGTGAGACGACATTCTGAGCAACCTGAATCCATTAATGACACATATGTTTTGGAGAAGGATGATAGCAATGTCACTCCTGATTCATCAAATATATGTAATAATGATAATCAGGTTGACCAAAATGCTGCAGAATGTGTTGATGAGCGTGCTGCGCTTGCTAATTTAATTGCAAATTAAAGAAAGAAAACGCATCATTGACTCAAGAACTGAAGGAGTGCAGAAGTAACCTTGTCGGGATAGTTATCTTATTGCACTTCAGAACAAACAGAATGAGCTTGAGAAGTACATAGCCTTTAATGACCGGACGATTGATTATGACATTCTTCAAACAAAGTTAAATGAAACTCTAGGACTATTAGCTCTAAAAGACATTGAAATTAAAGAAGGTTTAAAAACAAAAGCCTATGAAATTTCAGTTCTCAATCAGAAACACGATGAGTTAGTCAAAAAGAGTCTTTTAACAAAGTCACAACTGGAAGGTCATCTCAAAGAGAAAACTAAGGTAATTTCGGATTTAAAGGTTAAGGAAGAAAAAGATATTGACAAGATGATTGAAATGGACAAACAATTAAAGTTTTTGAATGAAATTGTTTATACTCGTAATCAGTCAATTCAGACCATTCATATGTTAGCACCCAAATGCTCGACATATAATGGTAGACCAACCTTTGCTAATCCAAGGTACCTCAAGAAAGCTCAATCTGAAAAGCCCTGTTTGTATGAGATCCCATATGATACTTCTGATCTTGCAAACAGATTTGCCCCCAATAGGGAAGAGACCATGACTCTTGCAAATGAGAGTAGATCAAAATTGAATAAAGATTATGTTAAACCATATGATTACACAAAACAAAATAGTCTTTATAAACTTTTTAAAGCACCCTCACTGGAGTATCTTTATCAGTTGGAACGCGCAAAAGAAGTTAGGAAGACAATGTGGAGAAAACCGTTTGTTAGAACAAAACCAAACATTGCTAAAAACATTGCCTTTCTACCCGTTTCAAAATCCATTAGTAAAAGTAGACAAGTTTTTAACGACTTGACATTTAACATCAATCAATTTAGAGAAATTATTGATCAAGCTTGGTTTAAACATACTAGTGATTATTTTCGGGTGCCAACTGCAAAAGATATGGAAGTTTTGATAAAAACATTATTAATGCCTCTTTCCATAAAAACTCAAAATGATAGTTTTTGTTTTGAACATGAACTTAAAACAGAAATGCATGAATATTATGAGTATGTTAAATCCCTTGAAAAAGAGGTTGACGAACCTGAATCTGAAAAGGCTGATTT
The DNA here is from genome assembly GCA_026074375.1 of Tanacetum coccineum. Lineage (NCBI taxonomy): Eukaryota > Viridiplantae > Streptophyta > Magnoliopsida > Asterales > Asteraceae > Tanacetum > Tanacetum coccineum. The sequence continues at coordinate 20,901 of BQNB010063407.1, read as the reverse complement.
TTCAAACATATATGATCTACTTCTCAAAGACTGTGTGTCTAAGGATGTTACATGTTCATATTTGCATTCTTTGTCTGATTTAAATGCTTATGCTGAATTACAATGCTTGTATCTTCATAAATTCAAAGAATGTGAATGTCTTGCACAAAAGCT
>BQNB010063407.1:3126-15385 GCA_026074375.1 Tanacetum coccineum | reverse complement strand
TGTGTCCAGTTTTAAAAGCAAGCAATGTTTCTCACCCCAAAGTATTAAAACATTTATTCAAAACGAGTAGAATGTAGGGCTATGAACTCACCTTAGTTAGTGAGTGATGAAATGGTATGCTAGCATAGTGATCACAAAAAAAGAACGACGATACGCGAACACGACCTAAGCAATATAGGTTACGACTTAGAATTTGATTGATGGAACGATAACATTAATGCATAAAGGTTTATCAAAATACTTTCGTTAATGTTTTTTCTAAAAATTGAAGTGTTAGTGATCGTATTGTGGTTGTAACGTTTGACTCGCTAAGTTATACCGTATATAATATTATATCGTAATAATCAAGGAAAAACACATATTTATATAGTTCGGCATCTTACCCCTTTTTTCCCCAAAATGTTTTAATATAAACATTGTCTGAATTTTTTTCTAAGTGTTTAGATTTTATAAAAAATTTGGCATGACCCGTTCGTGTTTACACGTTTCTCAAAGTCGTAGACTCTATTAAAACCCACTTTCACCTCAATTTCAACTCATGCTTTGTAATTCCATCCTCTTTATAAACTAGTCTGAAAGTCCTTTTGAACCCTTATTGGGCTTTTAGGCCCAATACGCCTAATTAGAGAGTCCGTAATACAATACGTCCAAAACAATTAACGTTTAGTATCTAAGTTCGGATATAATCAAATAAGCTATACACGAGATTATTCAATACGCTACACCGTGAGCTTAAAGCCATGGTGTATTGTTACATATTGGGCCATGGCCCGTTTAGTTAAATATGTAGATTTAAAATTATCCATTTAGTCTGATAAGTAAATCGTTAAGCAATAAACACTCGACTTGATGGTAAGCTATTAATAAGCTCACAATAAGTCAAGACAAAAACCCATTAAGCCGACCGTGGGCCTTAAGCCACGGTTTGGGCTTGTGTGTTGGGCCGAAGACTTACAAGCTCGTATGGGCCCATTAGTTAAGCCCGTTAAGCCAATAAACATCAATTAAGTCCTTGGTTCTCGAATAAGCTATCAATAAGCCCTCAATAAGCCAAAACAAATCAGCCGAACCATAGAGCTTATTGGTTAAGCTCGTTAGTTTTGGGCTTTTATTGGTTAAGCTCGTTAAGCATATTTGGGCTTATTTGTTAAGCCAAATAAGCTCAACACTTGTCCTTTCAAAAATAAGCTAGAAATTAATAAGCCAAACAAACACCTTTCCTTGTTTTCTTTTTGGGTTGAACATACATATAAGCCCAATAAGCTCCCCAAAGCTTATTAAATAAGTCGAATACCAAATAAGCTATAAGTTGTACTTTTTATTACATAAAAATAACCACGATCACAAAACTACACTTTCCTTGTTTTCCTTTTTAATATTTTCTTATCTAACACCTCCCTTTTAGGGTTTACGTAGTTTCAAAAACTTGATTTTTATAAAACGAGTTGTACATCTAGTGTTTATGCATTAAGAGAATCAAAAAAGTACAAATTTTATCAAGATTAGATGACTTACAAAAGATGATGATTAGAGACTAAAAACAACTCAAACATTGTGTTAAAACTATCCGAATAACAACCCGAACACAATATCTTCAAATGGTTTTGATCAAAGATTGATAAAGTATGGATTGTGTGTGTGTGTTTGATGGTGTTCGAACATGAGAGAAAGAAAAAAATGAGTGTGTGTGTTTTCTTGAGAGAGAAATATTGTGGTGAATGAATGAAATAAGATGAACTTGGACATAATGTATAAGAATTTAAAATTTGGCATCCAAGGTTGGTTGGTGGGTGGTTGTCCGGTCGTGGGCAAGCAAAGAGGGGAAGAAGGGGACCAATTTGATCTCCCAACTTCAAGGAACATAATGCATGTGTTTGATTTAATTTATAGGATCTCATGCACACACATAAGTTATTAGTTATATCCGGAACACGTAATTACTGAAAACGCATAGAATGTTTACGAAAATTTTTGAAATTTTTAAACATCAACTAAAACGTAAAAACGTGGTCACTGGCGAAAGACTACGTCAATTAGCAACCCAGAACGCTTCCGGTAATGATTCTCAGATAATGACGGGACAACTTCCCGGTTAAACGTAAAAATTTCACGAAACTAATAAAATTCAAAATACTAAACGAAAACGGCTAAAATATTGATCGAAAAATCACAGGGTGTCACAATAACAAAGGTAACTATTCCTTTTTAGCTATTTCGTTTTCAAACGGAACAACCTCAGCTAAAGATGATTTATTCCTATCTTTTGTCGTGTCAAGAGTGTTGCCTACCGGTTACACCCTTTAATCCTAACCTCCTTTTAAATGTAAGTTCACAAGAGAAGAATGACAACAAACAACCCTTAGACACTCTTTAAATAAGCAGATACAAGCACAAAGCAAAATAAAACCATCCTTGAGACCAGAGTGAGGCAACACAAAGATAAGCAACAATTCCTTCCTAACTCTTTGTCTTGATTCTTTATATGTTACCTCTATTCAATAAAATATGCATACTCTAGTCCCATCATATATAGGGTAAAAGCCATAAATTACCAACGTACTTTCCAAAATTTCCCGACTTGAACCATTTACTTTTTTATTAACACCGAAACCCACGTACTTTCAAATTTTTAACCGACTTGAACCAAACGTTTGTACCGTTAGTTATTATGTGGCAACGTTAGTCCATTTAGCTAACGATCGCTTTGCATCGTTAGTCCTTTAACAATAATAGTTCTTTATATGATTTTTTACGTTTTCGTCCGTTTTTTACGATTTCGTCTCGTTTTTACGTTTTCGTCTGTTTTTTTGCGTTTTCGCCCGTTTTTTACGTTTTCGTCCTCTTTTTTACGTTTTCGTCCTTTTTTTACTTTTTTTTAAAAGATTTTTTCCGTCTGGTTTATACGTTTTGGTCTCTATTTTTTTTGCGGTTTCGCCAGTTTTTTTCGTTTTCTTTCGCCTTTTTTATTAAACGTTTCTTCCTCTTTTTTACGCTTTCATCCGTTTGTTTTACGATTTTCGTGCTGGTTTTTACGTCTTACGCCTAGTTTTTTTTTCGTTTTCGCACCTTTTTTAACGTTTTCGCGCCCGGCTTTTTACTTTCGTCCTCCTTTTTAACGTTTTCGTCCCTTTTTTTACGATTTCGTTTGTTTTTACGTTTTCGTCCGTTTTTTTACGTTTTCTTCTGTTTTTTACGTTTTCGTCTTTTTTTTACGTTTTCGTACGATTTCAGCCGTGTTCGTACGCTTTCGTCTGTTATTTTGCGTTTTTACGTTTTCGTACGATTTAAAAAATGAACGAAGATTTAAAAAAAGTATGCGAAAGCGTAAAACAACAAACGAAAACGTAAAAACCAGACAAAATCATAAAAAATGGACGAAAACGTAAGAAAATGTACGAAAGTGTAAGAAACATGACGAAAACATAAAAAACGAGCGAAAACGGAAAAAAAAACTGACAAAAACGTAAAAAACCAGACGAAATAATAAAAAAAAGACGAAAAACGTAAAAAAGAGGATGAAAACGTAAAAAAAGGACGAAAACGTAAAAAAAAAACAGACGAAAACGTAAAAAACCAGACGAAATCGTAAAAAAACGAATGAAAACGTAAAAAAGGGGACGAAAACGTAAAAAAAGGCGAAAACGCAAAAAAAAGACAAAAAAGTATAAACGAGACGAAATCGTAAAAAAACGGACGAAAACGTAAAAAAATCATATAAAGAAAATCATATAAAGAACTATTATTGTTAAAGGACTAACGATGCAAAGCGATCGTTAGCTAAATGGAATAACTTTGCCACATAATAACTAACGGTACAAACGTTTGGTTCAAGTCGGTTAAAAATTTAAAAGTATGTGGGTTTCAGTGTTAATAAAAAAGTACAGGGTTCAAGTCGGAAAATTTTAAAAAGTACGTTGATAATTTATGGGTTTTACCCTCATATATATGTACCAATTCCTTCCTAACTCTTTCACACATATAAAGGCAACATATAAAGGTCAACATATAAAGATCAACATATAAAGAATTGGTGCATATTTAATTTTGTTATCAGGAAATCTGAGGTGTTTAGCTGTAGAAATATTTCCTTCATTCTTTATCTTGATTTTTTAGAAAGAGGTGCACATTTAAAGAAATGAAGGGAACACTAAAATTTTAAAGTACCTCAGTTTAAATAAGGTACTGAAACCAACACCATTGGTGCAGAACTGGTAGCCTACATGTTAATGCACTGAACACTTAAAAATCCATTTTCTTTCTCAATTAGGATCATAGTGTTTCTAAGTAATGATATATATACTTTTGTTGCAAAATGCATTCTAATATCAGCTTTTTGTGATAGGATTTGCGACACCACTATAACATGACCTCAACAGCAGAGGTTTATGCAATAGTATGATGCAGTCATAGAATGGGTCAGGATGTGCCCTTAAATTGGCGGAAAAACGAGAAAAAAATGTAGTAATTGGTTTATAAATTTTATTAGCAGCATCTACCGATGTAAGTTCATATTAGTAGGATTATTAAAAGGATTGAGTTGTAATGATTTTTAACAATGTGAAGCTTCAGCACGTTGCCTTCTTTTTTTATTGGGTTCTAACGTAAATAGAGAACGACCAAAAAACCTGCTGAGTATGATCTATACATCTCTATAATAAAGACATCGACAAAAAAACAAATAATCTTACACTCCGCAGCGGAGTGCGGGTTAAAAACCTAGTTGTTTATATATCTTTGCACTTATTAATGTGACATTCATTAACTCAAATAATTAATATTCTATGCCCTTTTTGAAGCGTGTATAGAAAAAAGTGAGCAAATAACATCTTTTTAGTAAGCAAATACCGTTTGCGCAAACAATTTTCTACACGTTTCTAGAAAGCATGTAAAAAGGTACCGGTATGTGCACGTATAGTTGTTTACAAGTCTCTGAGATTTGTAAAAGTGAATAAAAAAACAGATTTTTTACATTTATCGGTTTAGAGAAAATGGCCGCACTTAAAAAGTATTTTTCATAGTGCCAATCAATTATAATAACAGCTGTTAGTACAAAATTCGTGTTGGGTTTGGCAAGGTGTTGAAGTCCTTTGTCGGGCCGGGCCTCCAAATGACTTGAATGTTTAATCTTGTACTAGAGCAAGAGAAGTGAGATGATTTTCTGCACAATTAAAAGTAAACCGTTAGCCTTACCGTGGGGACGGACCCCACGATTAGACTCCGGCGTGAGAGTAAGTATTCATATTGTCAGAGTATATGTCAGAGAGAATAAGAATAACTGTGTACCTTTTGGGGTGTATTGTGATCCCTATTTATAGGTGTCTAGTACTAGGGTTTCCTAGTATTTCGGTTGCTTTAGTAGTGGCCAGAGTGGGTCCCTTGTCGGGCAAGGTTCCGCGATAATCGTATGAACGGATGCGGATGTTTTCCGCGGATGGATCGTCCTATAGGTGGATCTGCGGACGGATTGTCTATAACTGGATCCGCGGACGGATTGCTGGGTTCAGGCCGTGGCCCATGCGAGATTGGGTTTTACTATGGCTCATTATTGACAGGTTGGGTCTAAAAGCCCGAGTAATAATGTGGCCCAAGCCCAGAGGCCTGGTACACCCAGTATACGTCATCAAGAACATTTGACTATCTTAAGCACACTTAGTTGACTAACAAATTTGTATACACGCCCTAGCTTGCAAAGGAGTTAAAAGCCAAAAGAATATATGAGCTAGCATGCAAATTACTGATTGCAAGTTCAATCATGCAAACTTAATTATATACATGCATGCATGCATATATAATCACACACATGTACGTAGTCATATACTAAAAATGTAAAACTCATAATTTGATTACAAGATACTTGAATCACGAGTTTTTTGAGTTATACGTTATTGATATTATGAATTAGAGATGGGGATGAACTTATACGTAATGGTGTAATATCATTATTTAGGGTAACTATTTGATGAATGAATATTATAAAGAGTCAAGAAATAAGCTTTTTTTATTATATCGAACACGACTATACCATAAAAATAAAATACACTAATCGGTTAATCAACTTTTAGAGAAGCTTTTTTTGGTAACTTTTATGATTATTTTTTAAATAATCAGTAACTCTCTAAACTTGTCTTTTCAAAAAAGACAATACTTAAATGAACATTAACTAAAGAAAAAAAAACCGATAAAGATCGAGTACACATGTTGTCAAAAAAGTAATGTTAATTAACGCCTTAATTAAAGTGACATTATAGGAAAGATACAAAAGTTTTCTTACTCACCCAATCGAGTTTCTACTCTCATACTAATCCAGACCCGTTCACACTTAACAAATTTTCAGCACATTGCTAATTAATTTACATCATTAAAAAATATAATAGAATTTAAATAGTAGGTAAATTTACAAACACTTATACTAAAAATTCAAATTATTTGTCAAAAAAGTAGATCAAACTGAAGCTGAGTATATGGTTAGAGAAATAACATATGTTGAGATTAAGGAAGCAATATTTGGTATTGGTGATGAAAAAGCTCCATGTCTAAATGAATTACTGTTGTGTTCTTTAAAAAGAGCTGGAATATAGTTGGAAATGATGTTTGTGATGATGTTAAAGAGTTTTCTTCAAGTCAAACAAACTATTAGAAGAAGTTAATGCAACTCTGATAACGTTGGTCCCTAAGATTCAACTGCTGAATAAGGCGTCTGATAATAGGCCTATTGCATGTTGTAATGTTAATTTACAAATGCATAAGCAAAATAATTACAAACAGGATTTAGGGGCGTTTGGATAAGTTGGTCAGCTTAAACCAAAATGCATTTGTTCTAGGGAGATGATTTAAGACAACTTATTAATCACTCAAGAGTTGCTTAAGGGATATATAGCAAGAAGAATGGCCTTCAAAGATGTGTTTTAAAGATTGATATTGCAAAGGCAGATGATACGGTGAATTGAGGATTCTTGAAACAGATCTTTACACATTTTGGATTTCATGAAAAGATTGTTGGATATATGATGACTTGTGTTACTAGTGTGGCCTTCTCTAATTGAGTTAATGGTGATAGATATGGCTACTTCAAAAGTGGATGAGGCTTGAGACAAGGTGATCCTATGTCACCTTACTTATTTACTCCGGTCATGGAAATCTTTCCTTTGATTTTTCAAAGAAGAGTAACTAGAAGTCAACACTTTAGATACCATTGGGGATGCAAAGAGTTAAAGTTGACTCAACTATGCTTTTCTGATGATATTTTGATGTTATGTAATGTAGATTATAAATCTATTGAAATTCTTAGAGAGGTATTATGGAACTCGGTAGTATTTCTGGATTAGTTCCTAATATGAGTAAAAGCATAATATTCTTTGATAGTGTGAAAGCAATTGAGAAACAAACAATATTAGAAGTGATGCCTTTTTTGTTGGAAAGCTCCTTATGAAATATTTGGGTGTGCCTCTCATTACTAAGAACATTGGAATTTCTGAGTGCAAACAATTGGTGGAGAAAGTTAAAAGGATGTGAATGATTGGAAAAAAAGGCTTTGTCTTATGCAGGGAGATTACAACTCATTGCTTATGTATTGGCATCAATGCATATATACTGGCTTCGGTTTTTCTTATCCCTAAAACTACTGTGAAAGAAATTGAAAAGGTTCTTAAGAGATTCCTATGATGTCAAGGTGTTATGAAAAGAGGAGCAGCAAAAGTTGCTTGGAAGGTGATTTGTGCTCCAAAGAGTCAAGGTTGGTTGAGGCTCAAGAGGCTTGGTCATTGGAATGAAACACTTTTGTGTAAGCATCTATGAAATATAATTGTCAAAAAAGAAAGGCTATGGATTAATTGGGTCAATCTGGTAAAACAAAAAGGGAAAAGTATATGGAAGATTAATGTTGATCTCTCTGACAGTGGAACCTGGAAAGTTATTTTGAATCTTAGAAGTAAATTGGGGAATAATGTTTAGAATGAAATTGGTGATGGCGGGAAAACTGATGGTTGGTATGATAAATGGAATGATATTGGCCCATTTGATAAGTTTATTCCTTTCAAAAAGAGATATGAAGCTAGATTTTCAGAACATATGAATGTTGTTGATCTTATTGATAATGGAAATTGAATTTAGCCTAATGACTGGAGAAATCATTTTCATACGCTTAGTAATATGAATATTCCATATTTGATTTGATTGAAGGCAGGGAAGATAGAGTAATGTGGATTGGAAACAGTGGCAAGACAGATAAATTTTATATAAGGAGTGTTTGAAAGATCTTTAAAGAAAACATGATTAATGTTAGTTGGCATAAAGTAGTATGTATCTATAATGTAATCCAAGACATGCCTTTATTTTGTGGTTGTCTCTGGGAGACTTGCTACTCAAGACACACTTATGGTTTAGAATAATCAGAATAATCTCATGTGTCCTCTCTACAAAACAGAAAATGATTCACATGAGCATCTTTTCTTTAAGTGCTCATACTCTGAAGATATTTGGAAGAATGTTAAAGAATAGGTGAAAGAAAGGAACTAAGGTATGAATTGTAGGAATGTGGTTCATCTTTTAGCTAATGGAAGATGCAACAATACCATCAAGAGTATGTTACACATAATGGCAATTACTATTGATGTCTATTTCATATGGAATGAAAGGAACCAAAGAATTTTCTCTTAAAATCAAAGGAACAGCCAGTGTTTGTTGAATGGTATAGTAAAAAACATAAAACTGGAACTTATGAGGTTAAAAAGTGAGGGAATCTAGTGCAATGGCTTAAATAAGTAAAGATTGGGATATTCAAATGAATACAGTTTAATCTATTGCTGAGATTTAAAGGACTGTTTCGGATAATGAAGTATCCATGGTATATCAGAGGGCCTTATATCTTGGTATTGGAAACCTGTCTGTATAAGATCATTTTTTATTTGTAGTGGATGTTAGATAAGTCACTATAATGATAAATGAAAACTATGTAGTTAAAGGCACACCCTATATCATAAAAAATGTTTCCTAATAAATTTTTGGCGGAATACCAACATGATGAGGCCTGATCATCTTCTGTTCTATATGCTAATTGTGATGATGTAGATACAGTTGGATATGGTTTGGATTGTGATTCAGGAAATGCAGTCAATGTAGCTCTGTGTATTTGAGCCACAATGGAATATAAGTTTTGCTCTCTCTTTGATGATGCCTTTTTACAAGAGTCTCGGTGTGCATTGGTATGAGCTACCCATGTTACATGTAGGGTGTTTTTAAGAGAGAAATGTAATCAAATAGTGAGATTTCTTCATGGTTGCCTAGGTGTAGTACCCCCTGCTTTTGGTGCTAGCCTAGAAGAATGGTGATTAATATAAATGTTTCTACTTAGTTTGTGTTAAATAAAGTTTGATTGTTTTGTTTCTAGTTTTCTAGTTTTGTATTATGGCTTAATGGGCATGTCCATTTTGTATGTTTATTCTTTGTCCATTTTTAGTAAAAAAAAAAAATATACAGATTTTAAGTGTATGTTTCTCGTATAAGCATATTCGTAATATAGTTGTTGCTTTACGTGTTTAATAACCACAAAGGTCAAAACGTGTGATTAACTACTACTACTTTATCATAATTAAACAAATTCGAAGGTTCGTTTTAGTCTGTCTTTTATTTTAAAGAAGGAAATTATGAGAATATTTGGACCTCCACAGTTTTTATGATTAATATACTTACGTACATACTATATATATACTGGAAATTAAGAGAACAAACTGAATTTGAGTTGAATTACTTACTATATATGTTCAAACATTAAAGTGGTTGGATTATTCATGCATGTTTTCTAAAAAGGACAAATAAATCAAAGACAAAGGTTGGTAGGTTTTTGACAATTAAACCAATATATCACGCGTACGTACCTTAACATAGATATATTTTAAATCTAGCTTGTAATTGATTTTATTTGTTCACATGCATGTATGTAACAAAAAAATTTGCACACATTTTATTTTCTGTTTTATGCTACTCGCTTGTACATAGTATTACGCTATAGATAATTATACTAGTGTCGGTTTAATTTCCTCTTACTAATAATTAGTATTGACGCTTTCAAAGTGTGGCAGCTTGATGTTTTTATTAAGATAATATATAAGCCATCGTTAATTTGTAGAGAAAACTAGTGAATACAATCAATAGCCTAACTAATTATCAAGATAGTTACTGGATATTACTTGAAGTCCTGTAATCACTTTTCAAAGAAGATTATTCGATCATATGTCTGGGTTACACGAATATCTCCTTGGGATAAAACCAAGTGTTTGTTCTTGTTCTAGGCACATATCAAGAACTTGTGTTTCTATGTGTTTTTATTTTCTGTGTGTTTTTTCATGCAATTGTGATCTCTATAAATAGGGATTTACTTAAAACCTAATAATGGAATTAATGAGATATTAATGGCCAATTAATCTCTTTCATAATTATCCTCCATAATTTAGGAATTAGTGATTTCATGCCCAAATTAAATATGATCAATTAATGCAATCAAAACAATTATCCTTCATAATTTAGAAATAATGATTTCATGACCAAATTAAATATGGTCAATTAATGCAGTCAAATCTACCATTTAAATAGGCAAATAACCACCCATTTAATCAAACCACTAAAGAGTCAGGGAAAATCAGTGACTTGATGAGTGTACACTCCGTACCTCCAAACTCATTTCCAAGTATAATCAAATTCCCACAATTGCACTAAATTTCCAACACAACTATGTTTGAAAAACTGAGAATACGTCACATAAACCGAAACATTTGCATCAATGAGATCATCTCAAATGACAACTTGACAAATTTATAAGAGGACCTTACCAAAAAGTTTTTGTTTTTACGAAAATTCGTTTGCTTTCTTTTGGAGAATTGCCTCGTCATCGAAAAACTGGACTTTGTGTAATTGTGTTTAGGTGACATATGATTGATTATATGTTACGTAGTTGTCTAGTTGACCTCCACTCTAGCTCCCATGGGCATTTCATGGTTAATTTAATAAATGGAAAACGTGTTTCAAATGTGTCAAGATTATGACTTGTCACCTTACACAACAGTAGAGAGTCAAATACATTATTCGTACCTATGGTTGTACCGAAATGACACGGTTCGTCCTAATATCGAAATAAAGTCACCAGACCTCTCAACGTCTCCATTTTGAAACAAAGTATTGGGAGGGTCTAGTGACTTTATTTCTGAAGTGGGACGAACCATACCATTAGGGACGGTATTTCTTATAAGTTAGAATATCCAAATGTATGTATTAAACGAGGTTTTGCGGCCTTGCTACGCTACGAAACGTGAGGTTTTACGTTAACGACTAACTTCACAACCGACGGATATCCTCAGAGACTATTCTCGTAACTTGATAACCCCAAGGATAATTTACGAACATGAAGGAGTAATTACGTAAATTTGTGTTGGAATAATTTTTTTTATATTAAAGTTAAAAAAAATTAGTTAACGATCGTTACTTAACGACCGTTAGTCTGTTCATTCTACTGTTCATACTCTCTATATTTACTGTTCATCAAATTTTATTTTATTTTTCCCGGAGCTTAACGACCGGTAAGTGCACTTAACGGCCCCTGCTTATTGTTATTTACTGTTCATCAAATTTTTTAGTTTTCTTTGTCTCGGAGCTGAACGACCGTTAAGTGCTCTTAACGACCCCTACTTATTGTTATATATAGGAAATTTTGGGATACTAACAAAAAAAATTATATAACTTGCCAATTTTTATTATTCTTTTGTATGTATTTTGTTTATGTATAATGACCATTTTATCTTTCGATGTTAACAAGATGGTTAATACACACAAAAGTCTGAAAAGCGTGTGTTTTAATAAAAGAAAAAACAACAAAAACTCATAAGTTAAACAATTTCTTTTGATATTATCCCATAAATATAATATTGTATCACACTGGATTAATGATATTATAAGGTATCGTGGGAGATTTACATAGATTTGTCAACTAAAGATATAAAATAATCACCACAATGCAATCCAACCTAACTAGTTGAGAAATAAGTAGCTTGCGTGACCATTTATTATAGTAACAAGCAAGATTATCCGCGCGTTGCTGCGGGCGTTAATGTAGGATCCCGTTTAACACTTCACTTCATAGAATCAAACACGAATTAGAACTAGAAAGGAGAAAGAAAGTGTTGTTCTTGAGAGAGAAAGGAGAGAGAGAGAGAGATGAGAGAAAAGAGAAATGGAATTATATTTGAAAATGAACAACTTACTCTTTTCTAAA
>BQNB010063406.1:5812-30517 GCA_026074375.1 Tanacetum coccineum | reverse complement strand
TATGAATATAACCATTGTCAACCAAATGAGAAATTGAAACAACCCCCTAGTAATAGTGGGTGTGAAATGACAGTTGTCTAATACAATTATTAAACCACTAGAAAGAACTAAATCAAAACTTTCAATAGCTTCAACGGCTGCATGCATTCCATTTCCTACGTACAGACTTAAAGCTTTGTGCTTCAACTTCCTGCTTGATGACATACACTCCTCTCTGACTCGAAGGCTGCCCCTTCGAGCTCGAAATGGATCTACTCCTAATTATTCCTAGAAACCTTCGAATAGTTTCTAGCGGCGTAAAATCATCTTCGCGATGGTTACCAGTATGGGAATCCGCCACACGAAGCCCCAAACCCTTCGTGGTATGGTCTTCGACGAAACTAGGGCAGGGGTCGGACTTGGTCAAGTCAAAACCCACGTTCTTCCTCTCTACCAAGGCTTTCCCGCCAAGGTATATATCGTGGTACACTAACCCTGTAATCCCCTAAAATCGTAGGACACCCCCACGATCACCGACTTATGTGCAAGTACTATGTTCCAACCTATTTTCATCACCTATAAATAGATGGATATGTACCTCAGGTTTGTTTATGCTCTTAACAATTACCTACATACTTTACTCATACTTATTACTCCCAAAAGCACATACTTACTCTCACGCTGAAGGTGATTCGCAGGGACACCCCCTGCGCTTCACTTAACGTAGTGTTTGCATTTATTTTGTCACAGGTTATCTACGGCTTGGCAGTCCAACATCCACCCTCAAATTCTTCGATCACCATCGAAGCCTTGTCGTGCCCATATTTGCACAATCAGTGGCGCCATCCGTAGGATCCGCTACAATTAGTCCTGTTAAAACCAAGTCAATAACTACCAAATCACTCAACCTACTTTTCTGGCATGACAAACAGGAGATAAGGAACACCTCCACCGGGTTTTTTGACACTAGCCACTTTACCCGGTCCAAACGTTGGTGAACTACCACCCATAACCGTCTCCAGTTTTACCGCCAGAACTACTGAAAATATGTCACTCAACAATCATGCCTCCACTTCGACTAATCCTGACCCTGCAATTAGCCCAGCCTTCATTAAGGCTATCTATGAAGTTCTTGAATCCCTCCTAAGGGAACGTAGAAGGCAGATGCGCAATGAAGACCTCCGCACTGAATTAGAATATTACAATGAGGAGTATGACGAGGAAAGGAAGATGGAACCAAGGCCTGCACGCATAAAAGAAACCACCCCTATCCTCTGAACAGGATCCCCGTGTGCCCGAAGACAAAGGGGAAGGGTTGTAGAATTCAAGGATGCTCTAAACAAGGATGGGAGCAGGGTTGAAAGGAAATCTAAAGGAAGAAGGCCTTCGAAACAAAGATCAGAAGACAGCAGAAATCGTGGGATAAACCTACCTTCGCTACTCGCAGCCCACTTAGGGAGAAACGAGAATGGTCAACCCTTACAGTCAACTCTGACCTCCACATATGGAGGCCATCAACCTTCGACTAGCTTAGGAGGGAATCTCCCTCCTAACGGTACGTATCTCTCATACAATGCTCCACCTTTCATACCTAATAGCCTACAACCATCTAGTGTCCAGATACCTACTCACATTAACCCGTATCCCTAATCAAATGCAGGCTTGACCTATGGTCAACCTCCGAGCTATGTTTCCTATGCTCAAGGTGGTACTCCCTCCTTCGAAGGCCCCCTAACCTATCACTCATATGGGGGATACGTTTTACAGGCTCCTATGAGTAACCACGGTCCCACTTCCAATGGGTCCACATATCCTTCAAATGCTCTCCCCAATAGTTATCCCTTTTATACATAACCCATCAATCCATTACCAAATGCGCCTGCATACCCAAACTATGGACCTACGGGCCTGTTCGCAGACTCTACTAGGTGTGTGACTCCATTTTTCCACTGGATTAAGGACTACCCTCTACCAAATGGATTAAAAATGCCTTCTCACGTGGGTTCCTATGATGGAAAAGGGGACCCCGACAACTACTTACACCTTTTTAAAGGTGTTATTCATATACAGAAATGGGCAATGCCTGTAGCCTTCCATATGTTTACCTATACTCTCAAAGATTCCACCTGGATATGGTGGAATGGTCAAAAAACATGTAGCATTGTCAATTATGAAGATTTGAAGGAAAAGTTCCGGTTGCACTTTAGCCAATAGAAAAATTACTCGAAGACACATCTAGTAGTGCATAACATCAAGCAGAGGGATGAGGAAGTACCAGAGCATTCGTTACCCGCTACACAGATGATACATTACAGATCTTGGGTTTGCACGAAGAACAACGCATTTCTGGTTTCGTTCATGGATTGAAGACAAGGAGCCTTGTGGAGTTCCTCTCCACAGACCTTCCTACCACTTACAAATGCCTGATGGAGAAGACTTACACTTAGATTGAAGCAAAAGAGGTTACCACCAACGGAGCCCCAAAATTATCATCGAGAGGGCTTCAACAGATTCAATAAAGGTTCCTCTTGGGAGAACAACAAAGGAAGGAAGAATGATAAAGACAGGTTCTCTTCTTACAAAGGGTCTAACCATGGACTACTCGCTAACCTATCCAAGAGCCCAAGAGAAATCCTAGCGACTGAAAAGGCAGCAAAAGGCTTTGAACAGCCTCCTCACATGGTGGGAAGCAAACGATCGCGTGACATGACCAAATACTATCATTTCCAAGAGGACCATGGGCATGAAACTAACCAATGCCAGAGCTGAGACATCAGATCGAAGAAGCCGTAAGATCAGGGCAGCTCGCTCATCTTGGGAAAGGAATAAAGAAAGGGAAAGCGAAGGCCCTAGATACTCAATTAAGCGAAGGAAAGAAGAGAGACAAGGATACTGTACCAGGAGAAGCCCCTATTCTCATGATAAGTAGAGAAATTCCTATCTCGAAAAGGAATTCCTTAGAAGAGCCCATTGACATAATAGGGGAAATCACATCCCCCCCCTCGTGTCAAGCTCTAACAACTCAGATCCTGTTATCATCAAGGTCTGTATGTCCAAAAGACAAGTCAACCAGACATACATAGATAGTGGCAGCTCATGCGAAGTTATCTATGAGCATTTTTTCCTTAAGTTAAACCCGTCTATCAGAGCACTTCGAGTAGATTTGAAAATCCCCCTCGTTGGCTTCACATGCGAACATTCTTGGCCTCTCAGAGAAGTTCCCTTGGAAATTACGATAGGAGAAAATCCTTACACGAGGACAAAAACCCTCAACTTCATCATCGTAAGGTCTGATTCTCCCCATAACTTGCTGCTCAGAAGGACTGCTATGCAGAGGATGGGCATCGTCGTGTCCACAATTCATGCAACAATAAAATTCCACACCCATACAGAATTGGCACAGTATCCTCATTCTACGAATCCAACAAAGTTGAAGAAGAATATAAGAAGATTAAGGAAACCATCCCGAAAGCTCAGAGGGATGTACTCAGTTATGTAGATGCATAAGAAAAAGTCATAGTCAACGATAAGTATCCAGAACAAACAGCGACCATAGGAAAAAAATGCCCGTTAGCCTCAAAAAGAAGCTGCAAGACCTCTTACGATCCAACGCAGATGTCTTCGCATGGACCTATACCGATATGACATAAATCTCGAGAACCATTATGGTAGGAGGGAAACCTTTCAATACGGTGCATAAACTGAATGAATACAAGCATATTAAGCCTGTCAAGCAGAAGAAGTGAGGACTGGGGCTGGTCATAACGAAGCGACATGCAAGGAAGTAGATGAGCTCACAAAGGAAAAAATACTACAAAAAGTAAAAGATCAGACGTGGGTTGCTAACCCAGTCATGGTAAAAAAAAGCGATGAGGGCTAGATGATGTGCGTGGACTTCACAGACATAAATAAAGCCTGCCCCAAAGACTGTTACCCCTTGCCAGAGATTGATTAGAAAATGGAATCCCTCTCAGGATTCTGACTTAAGTGTTTCTGAGACGCCTATAAAGGCTATCATCAAATACAGATGGCCAAAGGAGACAAAGATAAAACATCTTTCTTTACGGAGAAGGGAGTATTTTGTTACCAAAAGATGCCTTTCGGTCTAAAGAACGCAAGAGCAACTTACCAAAGACTAGTCGATGAGGTATTCAACGATCAAATTGGACGAAACCTTGAAGCTTACGTGCATGACATGGTAATCAAGAGTACTTCTAAAGAAAGCATGTTAAAGGACATCCACGAGACCTTTGACAGGCTCCGATCTATCAATATTAAGCTTAACCCAAAAAAGTATTCTTTTGGTGTCGAGGACTCCTAGGATATCTGATCACCAAACAAGGAATAAGAGCTAATCCCTTGAAAGTTAAAGGAATCACAGACTTAAAATTGCCAAGAACACTTAAGGATGTACAGAGTCTTAACGGAAAACTGGCGGCGCTAAGCCGATTCTTATGAAAGGGTGTTGAGAAATCACTTTCGTTCTTTAAAACACTCAAGAGTTGCATAGACAAAAAGACCATACAATGGTCAACAGATGCCGAGAAAGCCTTCCAAAGAATGAAAGAACTCATGGAAACCTTACCAACACTTACAGCCCCAGTCAAAGGCGAAGTGTTGATAATGTATCTAGCAGCTTTGACCGAAAGTATAAGCGATGTTTTGCTCACAGAAAGAGAGAAAAGACAAGTTCCTATTTACTTCGTAAGCAGGGTGCTACAAAGGGTAGAACTAAACTACCAAGGATTAAAGAAGCATATATTAAACCTCGTTCACGCTGTAAGAAGACTTCAAAGGTATTTCCAAGCATACCTCATCCGAGTATTAACTGATGAACCCATCAAGCAAACTCTCGCGAATCCTGAGAAATCAGGGTGAATAGCCAAATGGGCCATTGAGCTAGGGGAACATGACATTGAGTTCAAAGGACATAACTTAGTCAAAGGGCAAGTACCAGCTGATTTTCTTGTCAAAACACCACCCGAAGAAGAGAATGAGAATGAGATTAGTTGAGTGTTTTCATCTACCTATTTCGTGATGTGTTTGGTTGTGTACTTTTAATTAAAAGAATAAATGCTTAAACGGAAAAATCCTTAGGGATACATTTTTATAAACTTCTAAAGGCTACTTGAGGACAAGTAGGATTCAAGTGGGGGGATATTTGATGACATCAAATAACATTACTTTTATAGCATCATTTATCCCATGTAAATAACCCATTTTGTATAATTATTGCAAAGAATTGTTACTTAATCATTTGTATATGAGAATTACAGTAATTATGGAGTACTTGGTAAAGATTAGCTAAAAGGCACGCATTCTGGATCTTAAATGAAGAAAAATGAAGAAATTAATTCTAACATCTAATACGTCGTATCCATCAAAAAAGATACGCCGTATTTGTGCCTGCACTTCACTAAAGACCACGAAGGAACAAGATTCAATACGCCGTATCAAGAGAAGGTCCATACGTCGTATTCAAATTAAAGTAATAAAATATTCTGGAAGATATTGAACGTGGTCCTTACTCTAAGAAATCCTCAATACGCTGTATCCCACATCGCCCGATACGGCGTATCAATCAATTTCCAGACTCCATATATAGAAGACCCTAAACTCAGTTTTAGGTATGGAAGTGAAACTCTAAACCACCAAGTCGACCAAGAGATGAATAGAAGAGCATAGAAGTTCAGAAAATAGCCTCAAGATCATAGGAAAACTCTTGTAATCTTCGCGCAACCAAATATGCGTTCGGTTAAGGTTTCGTAATCGTTCATATATGAAACTGTATGTATTTTTACAATGAATATCGGCTGATACCTTTAGGTATCGACCATGTTTATTAATGTTTAATGTTTGGTTTGTTTATATTGATTGCTTAATTTATCGTTGATTGTTGATTATGTTTATCAATTTATACTTATTTACGTGATTAAGTATGCAACCTATCATTCAACTGGGTGTAGTCCTACATATTTAATGCGCTGCAACTTCGGTGTTGTTTGGGCGTAGGCTAAGTGTCCGGGATAGCTCTCCATATTGCAATTTATATATCTAGAATCATAGGTTCAAAAATATTGACCTATCCTTGCCTTTAGTTTAGTGAGCTTAGTTGGACCAGCAGGTGACCTTGGGATTAACGAGTACGTTCTTATTCCATTGGTAAGGACTTGGACAGTGGACTACTAGTATATAAAGAGCCGTTAAGCAGTAAGTGGGTAAAGTATCCATGAGCTAGGGTTTAGTAAGAGCACCATTATTAATCTCCAAGATAGATTATAATCAACAAATGCTTGCTTTATGCAGATGCATCTAATTGTGATAGAATTAGCGTGTCTAGGTCTTAGGAAGAAGTACCGCCTAAGTCTAGGAATGATATTATAACAACCCAAGAATTTTCATTAAATTCAAAATCAATCTATTTTACTATGATCACAATTGTACGAGGAAATTTTTCGCTTTATTACATTACTTGCATTGTCAATATCACAGTATGTCATGTAACTTGCATAACTAAAGTAGACGAGCTCATGCAACCTATCTATGGCAATCCTGTCTTCATATATGTTCTCTCAGGCTGAAACCCCCATTTTATCATTAGCTTAGGTTTAACATAAATCAAATTAATTTAGTACTAACATAGATAACTAAAATACTGATCGAATTAGGAATTAACGCTCTCACTCTTAGTAGTCGACACCATACTTACTACGAAACTACTACTAACTGGGTACACTGTCCGTTAAAGTGTTGTTTTAGGTTAAGTTAGCAAAATATAAATTTAAAACTTGAACTATCATAAACTACAACCTCACAAAGACACATCAACGTTTATAACATCCAAGCATATCATTTTGGATCTAATTAGGTATATTTATTTACCTTAGGTCTCGGGTAGAAGGGTGCGCATTCGTTTGGGTTGCCTACTTACCGTAAATTTGCCGTTAAGTCATCGTTTGTCCTAACTTTTGAGGTGAGTTTCTCACATCCTCTCTTTTACCGTTTTTACGATTTTGGGGTGGAAAGAATGATGTGTCGTATTTAAATTACTATGCTCGTACTTTTAAGTATTTAAACTTTTGAGCATACTTGAACTTGTTGAACTTGTTTTGAACTTATTAAACTTGTCTTGAACTTGTTGAACTTTGAAAACGTGTTAAACTTTGAACTTGGTATGTATGTTGTTTAATGCTTGGAACCCGCCACTACTTTTAGCTCACTGTTCCTACTTTATAAGGATTGAGACGTTGGTGATTCGAACCATTACCACAACCCTACACCTCTCCAAGCTACATGCTAGCCTCTAATAGTCATCCTAGCTACCCTTGGCCACCACTCCACTCTATACAACTTGTAACATTCTGTATTTTCAGGTCATTTACGATGTCATCTATTTTACTAATTAATTTTTTTCTCGTACGCGTTTACTTTTAATTCTTATTATATAGTAAAATCGCGTAAACTAAAAATCAACAATTAACGTAAACGAACACCAAACGAATTAAAGTTTTCGTCAAGCAAGCAATATATTATTTTTACGAAAGTAATAATCAACTTTTTATATTTTATTTTTATTAGTTGCGTAAAACGTTTACGTTTCGCAATTTAATACATTTAGGCATTCCCGGAAGCACCAAAACTTTTCTACGCTTCAACAAATACCCACATTTATACCCAATACCCAAAATTTACAAAATAACATCACTTTTAAGCCTATGTGGCCGGATATACAAGTGTAGATACAAAGAAATATCTAATTTCCAAGTCTTCCTTGATTTCATGGGATGTTCTCTACTTTTAGGAACATGTAGATATTTTCAAGCAAGACTTACATGTTTACTTGTAAGGCTTCCATACTTATGACCATACTTTCCCTAGAAATCCTCTACATGTCCCTTGAATAAGTCTTAGGGTATATAATGCCTAAACTAGAAAGTAAACACACACATATCCATTTCCAAGGTGAAAACAAAGCAAAAACTCTCCCATTTCCTTTGAAATAGGCCACGGCTCAAATCCATACACACAAACCATCCATACAAATTTTATTTGTAACATTTCTAAGTGTTTATACATCATATCTAAGATAACCCAAGAAGGTTTGAAGGTTTGGTTTAAGGTTTACAAGAGTTAAGCAAGCATGATTCAAGATTAGGGTTTCACTTGAAATTAGGGTTTTCAAGGGTTGTAAGCTAGGTTTTGGTTTCTAAACAAGGGTTTAGATCATATTGTTCATCATCATACATCATATTAAGGTTACCTAAAAACCTTAATCTCTTTATATTTGTGATTTTATGCATATATAATGTCTATGTAGTTAATCACCATCTAGGAACTTATTTACTTGTAAAAATGGATTTTTACACTTGTTTGAGGTTTGGTAAACTTTTATATATGATATATGGATCTTAATATCATGTTATAATGGAGGTATAAGTATTGTACATGTGAGGTTTATGTATAAAAAGTATATATAAACAAGTTACCTAAAAAGTATACTTAAGAAAGTTAATGAACAAATGAGTATGTAAACTCATAGATCTTGAGATTTTTGGACAATCTTTGGACTAATAATGGACTAAGGACCCTAAGGATGTAATACATGTGATATTGAGGGTTGTAATGGACTTGTAACAAAGTGGTTAAGCTAAAAAGTTATAAAAACAACTTTTAAACACATTTTGAGAAAAACCCAAAAGGGGTCTGTTGGAATTCGAATTTTTACATGTCTATTTTATGTTTTTATAAGATACTACATGTCCCAAGGATCGTGGGCATATAAAGAACTCGAAAAACCGATTTATAACGAAGGAGATACGCTAATTTTAAGTTATACGCTAATTAAACGCGTTTATAAAAATAATTTTATAAGAATTACTATTCACATCAGATCTATATATTTTGAAAACATCATTAATATGATAGAACTTTTAATAACAAACACGTGCTCGAAAGAATCACTAAAAACAGACCTAAAACGAGTAAAATACGACGTTTATGAGTTTACGATAACTAAGTTTATAAAAATAACTTTATAAACTGTCATGAACAGTAAAAAGTATTGTTCACCAGTAGGTCAAAAATATGAAAATGTAATATTTTGATAACTCGTCTTAATACGAAAGCGTGGACATAAGAAACATACCAAACGGGCTTAAAACGAGAAAGATACGCACTATTTTATACTTGTGCACTATTTCCTGACATGAATAGTGTTGGTTCGTTTTTAATATAAATTTTTGCGAAACATTGTAGAATCATTTATATAATATTTATACATGTCCTAAACTTTATAAATATTATTTTACAAAGACAATTGAATTATTTATTCGATTATACGAGTACGAACACGGTTATCATTTATCAAACGCGACTTAAATGATATTTCACAAACACAATTAGATGGTGATGTAGCTATATAGAATTATATATGGTAGTAGTTATTCAAAGTACTTAGTACTCATACGACCTATAATTGATTAGGTTGCATTCGGGCGTAATTATGACGCACTTTCTGTTGTGATTTACATTGTTAAACTCATCCACTCGAGGTGAGTTTATAGCCCCATGTTTTACTGGTTTTACATATATTTTTTGGGTGAGAACATGCTTTGTTTTACAATTGGACGCAAGTGAACATTTCATATTTAAACTGATTACGTGTTTTCCTAAGTAGCGATAACCCAATGTGCCCACTATCATGAACTGTTAATCACTTGGAGGGTGAACGCGGGTGTTATAAATAGATCTATTGGGGGTGACGCCCCCGTTTGGGTGATTAGCTATCACTGGAAAAACGAACGTATAACATGGCAGATCAAGGGATGTTCTGGGTTAGAACATCATCATGGGTAATGTAGGCAATTTATATTGAAATTCATTTATGTCGAGCTTTAGTGTCATTGGCTTAGAAAAACGTAATTACATTTTTGTGATGTTTACATTTAATGTATTATCACGGGGAAATCTTGCGGTCCTACACTTATTTAATTCATAAACCTATGAATTCACCAACATTATTGTTGACGTTTTAAAGCATGTTTTTCTTAGGAGATCAATAAGGCACGAGGTGCAAGGGATACATTGGTGGTCATTATTTTGGAAGTCAATTGCATTAAAGATTTGGTTGCATTACATTTGGGGAAAACATTTGTTTTCGAACTAGAATTTATTATTTTTAACTAGACTCTTTGTAAACTTTAAACAACGAATAAGTAAAGCTTCGGGCTTTTGTATCAAACACTTTGCTAAATCCAATATATTGGTTTTAAACGACACTTTTAAAGGTCGTTCTTATATATCTTGTGCTATTGATCTATGAAGTAACGCTCCCAAACCCATATTACGTTGCGATCCAATTTGGGGGTGTTACAGATTAGTATCAAGAGCCAAGGTTATAGAGAACCAGGTCAAATGTTTTTGCTGGACTATAACCGTTTTCAAACATTGCATTCATACAAAAGGGTTTTCACGGGACATACATACACTAGTTGTTTGCATTAGTTAGTTTTACTAGATGCTTACATGATTTATATACATGTTTATATTATAGTACGTACATTACTATGAGGGTATATTGTATATATACAAAGATGAGTTTGCATTCCTTCGCATAACTCTACAATTATTTATATAAGAGTTAATTATATAAATAGAGGAACATTTCCTTAGGCAAGGTAGCACTATAAGCTCGTAGGTCCTAAACCCTAAGGAGGATCCTACTGACTATCCTGTCGATGGAGGAGACAATGATGATAATGAGTCATCTGATGATGACAACGATGATGATGATGTTGAGAAGGATGAGGAGGACGAGTAGGAAGAGGAGCACCTAGCTCCGGCCGACCCTTCTGTTGTACCTACATATGATCCTATCCCCTCTAGTTGAGGATACATAGGCATTTGAGACTGATGAGTATGCCTCTACACCACCCACCTCTCCACACCATATCATCCTATTTTTCTGAGACCAAATCCCGTATAGTACGGATGTCTATTTAACACCATACTCTATAATCACCATCTGCTGAGGCATGCATTAATAAGTTTGCTGCTGCATACCAATCAACATCAACTCCCGCCATCGGTATAACCATCCACCAGGAATAGTTAAGTTCACTTAAAAGATAACATAAGAGGCTATCATCTAGAATCTTGAGAAGCACCCTGGCCCATAGACAAATAGATTTGTCAGGGTAGCTCGTTTTGTATTATATCCCACTAAACTTGAGTAATACTCGGTTGGTAGCGTTAATGAAAAGCTTGTACTCTTTTACTCAGGTAAAACGATGTATTAAGTATTAACCTACGTTGTTGGTTATGATCATGCTACTGTATGATGTGGATTTATTTATGCCATGGTTGCTGTTATCTTATATCTCTGCATGACGTGGTCTCACCTTACATATATGTTGGGATCATGGAGTGTCATGATTTTCCCTTGGAGGAAACTTCATATACATTTTATTCCATGTGATCTTCAGGAAATGATGACAATTGTTAATCAAGGGATGAGTGTTGAGAAAATTGAGTGGGTTGTAGCCCAATGAGTGGCTAATGCTATAGAGGCTATTGCTATTTATGAGACCAAAACCAACATAGCCCGCAAGTCAATGAACCAGACCAAACAACAAAAAGACAAGGTAGCAGAGAATGCTAGCAACAAGAGGAAGTAGGAAGGTAACCACAATGGAAGCTCGAGCCAACAAAACAAATGGCATAAGGTGCCTAGAGCACACCCTACTTGGCCAATAAACAAGGAGGCAGATGCTGGATCTCTACCTCTGTGCAACCAGTGTAAATTTCACCATAATGGACCATGCACTGTAAAGTGCAAGAAGTTTGGCCACATAACCCGAAATTGTAGAACACCTACTGCTGCTAGGAATCAATAAACTCTCACCTGTTATGAGTGTGGAGGTTTGGGACACTACAAGAGTAATTGTCCAATAGTGAGGTTTCAGAACCGTGTGGACATGTACTGGAAAGAAAAAGCTTATGAAGACTCTAGCGCCATGATGTCTAACATCAACACCTAAGGAGAAACCCTCCTGTATTACCTAGCAAACTCTAAGCGGAAACTTCCTTAGACTTTAATTCCAATAGGAATTTGTGTTGTACTTTATTTTGAACCTCGTTGTACACGTGGATGACTTTAAATTATCTATCAAATTATCGTATTATATAAATTTCGTCAATATTAACTTAGATTCCTTAGTTACTCTTGCAAACTACTCTCACGGATATTATGAAATCATAACGCTATTTTGACAAAAATGAGCAATGCATCGTTATTCCTCAATTATACATGGCCTGATCAACTATGTATAATTCAGGAAAGTACCATGTCGTGCTAAGAGTAGTCACTCTCAAAACTTCTTGTCAAGAAAACAATTTCCTACTTATAATCATGTTCTGTGTGCGTATTCATAAAACGCATTTACTTCTGGAAATCGAATTAGTAACCATAGAACTAAGCAGACCTTCACTCCATCTTACTATAAAGTTGGCATCATCTTATACCAAATCCTAAACCGAGAAGCCAAGACACATCACTAGTCGCCCTAGGACAATTCGCTATCGAATTTGCTCGCCATTAGAGAATTTGCTAAATCACTCATTCAACATCGACTTAATGTCAGAGAATTTAGCAGTTTCGACGTCATAATTGGTATGCATTAGTTGGCGAGATACCAGGTCGTCATTGTTTGTGACAAAAGGATCGTTCGTGTTCCATTTGGAAACGAAACGTTGATTATTCGTAGTAAGGAAGCAACCTCGCAAACTAGTCTCGACTGAACATCATCTCGTGCACCAAAACACAGAAGTACATGCTAAAAGGATGTCAAGTCTTTTTGGCACCTGTTACTACAAAGGAGACTGAATAAAAGTGGAAGGAGAAATGACTTGAGGATGTACTGATAGTTCAATATTTTCCTGAAGTATTTCTAGAGGACTTGCCAGGTCTTCCTCTGACTCGACAAGTGGAATTTCAAATCGATCTGATACCTGGTGCTGCATCTGTAGCACGGGCACCTTATCGATTGGCGCCTTCCGAAATGAAAGAGTTGCCAGAGCAACTGCAAGAACTATCTAACAAAGGCTTTATAAGACCCAGTTCCTCACCTTGGGGAGCTCCAGTCTTGTTTGTCAAGTAAAAGGATGGATCGTTTCGAATGAGCATCGACTATCGAGAACTTAACAAGCTAACGATGAAGAATCGTTATCTACTCCCAAGGATCACCGATTGGTATGATCAACTACAATGATCCAATGTTACTCTAAGATAGACCTGCGATTAGGTTATCACCAGCTTCGAGTACTGGATGAAGATATTCTGAAAATGGCATTCAGAACTCGGTACGGTCAGTATGAGTTCCAAGTTATGCCATTTAGTTTAACGAACGCACCGGCGATATTCATGGACCTCATGAATCGGGTGTGCAAACCATATTTGGATAAATTTGTGATCGTCTTTATTGATGATATATATTAATTTAATCAAAGAACAAGAAGGAACACGAAGAACATCTTAAGGCAATTCTGGAATTGCTTAAGGAGGAGGAATTATATGTCAAATTTCCTAAGTGTGGATTTTGGATTCCCAAGGTACAATTTCTCGGTCACGTGATTGATATTCAAGGCATTCACATGGACCTCGCCAAGATCGAATCCATTAAAGATTGGGCATCTCCTAAAACACCAACGGAGATTCGTCAATTTTTAGGTCTTGATGGGTATTACCGAAAATTCATCGAAGGATTTTTGAAGATTGCCAAGTCAACGACCAGGCTTACTCATAAAGGAGTTAAGTTTGATTGGGGCGACAAAGAAGAAACAGCTTTTCAATTTATAAAGCAGAAGTTGTGCAGTGCGCCAATTCTGGCTTTATCCGAAGGAAACAAAAATTTCGTAGTCTATTACGATGCTTCGCATAAGGGATTGGGTGTTGTATTAATACAAAGGGAGAAAGTAATTTCTTGTGCATCACGCCAATTAGAAATTCATAAGAAAAACTATATGACTCATGATTTGGAACTTGGATCGGTAGTGGTTGCTCTAAAGATTTAAAGGCACTATTTGTATGGAACCAGGTGTATGGTGTTCACTGATCACAAGAGTTTACAATACATTCTTAATCAGAAAGAGTTGAACAAGAGGCAATGTCGTTGGTTAGAGTTGCTTAGTGATTACGGCTGTGAGATTCGTTATCACCCGAGGGAAAGCAAATGTTGTTGCTGATGCCTTGAGCAGGAAGGAGCGAATTAAACCATTAAGAGTTCGAGCCTTAATTATGACTATTAGCTTGGATCTTCCTAAACAAATTCTAAAAACTCAGATCGAATCATAGAAACCGGAGAATCTCAAGAACAAAAATGTAAGAGGTATGATCAGGAAGGATATATCGGAGGAGAAGTTGGAACCCCGCGCGGATGGAACTCTATGCTTAAATGGCAGGAGTTGGTTGTCATGATATGGTAATTTGAGGATTGTGATTATGCACGAGTCTCACAAGTCAAAATACTATATCCATCCGGGTTTTGACAAGATGCATCAGGACATGAAGAAGCTATATTAGTGGCCCAATGTAAAGGCCGACATCGCCACCTATGTTAGCAAATGTTTTACATATGCTAAGGTTAAGGTTGAGCACCAAAGGCCATCGGGTTTGTTGGTGTAACCCGAGATACCTCAATAGAAGTGGGACAATATCACCATAGATTTTGTCATGAAGCTTCCTAAGTTGTCATAAGGTTGTGACACCATTTAGATGATTATTGACCGACTTACTAAGTCTGCCATCTTTGTACCAATGAGAGAAACTAGTCCTATGGAGAAACTGGCAAGAATGTACCTAAAGGAGGTAGTCACGAGGCATGGATACCTGTCTCAATCATTTGTGATCGCGACCCTAGATTCACATCAAATTTTTGGAGGTCACTTCAGAAGGATTTAGGTACTAGTCTGGATATGTGTACTGCGTACCATCCACAAACTGACGAACAAAGCGAGAGTACTATTCAAACTCTCGAGGATATGTTACGTGCTTGTGTAATCGACTTTGGAAAAGGTTGGGTTAACCTTTTGCCATCGGTCGAGTTTTCATATAACAATAGCTATCACGCTAGCATCAAGGTTGCACCATTTGAAGCACTTTACGGTCGAAAGTGTCATTCACCTGTGTGTTGGGCCGAGGTTGGAGAAGTTCAACTCACCGGTCCAGAAATAGTTCAATAGACGACCAAGAAGATCGTCCAGATCAAGTAAAGAATACAAGCCGCATGTGATAGGCAAAAGAGTTACGCCGATTTAAAGCGTAAGCCAATGAAACTTCAAGTTGGGGATAGTGTCATGCTTAAGGTTTTGCCTTGGAAAGGGGTCGTATGTTTTGGCAAACAGGGGAAGTTAAACCCTAGGTATGTCGGACCATTCAAGGTATTGGAAAAGGTTGGAGCCGTTGCTTACAAGCTTGAGTTTCAGTGGGATAGTGTCATGCTTAGGTTTCGCCTTGGAAGGGTCGTATGTTTTGGCAACGGGGAGTTAACCTAGGTTGTCGGGACCATTCAGGTATTGGAAAAGGCTTGGAGCCGTTGCTACAAACTGGAGTTTCCACAAGAGTTTAGCAAGGTTCATAATACGTTTCATGTATCCAACTTAAAAAAGTGCCATGCCAACGAACCATTAGCCATTCCGTTGGATGGACTTCATATTGATGACAAGCTTCATTTTGTTGAGGAACTAGTAGTAATCATGGATCGTGACAATTACTCGTGTGTGTGATTCAAAGCCGTATCAATTGTGCAAGGTTCAATGGTAAATCCTAGGCGAGGCCCTGAGTCTTACATAGGAACGACAAAGATCAATTTGCACGAAATAAATATCCACATCTCTTTCACCAAAGACACACTGGCCGGTCACAAGTGCCGCGTATTAAGCCTTGAGGACAAGGCTCATTTAACGGGGGGAGACTATAACACCCAATGTTTTAGGGTCATTTACGACGTCAATAAATTCACAAGTTATTTTTAGTATTGTACGCGTTTGCTTCAAAATCGTAATCGTTAAGTTAAATCGCATAAGCTAAAAATTATCATTCAATGTAAACGGGCATCAAACAATTAAATGTTTACCCCACCCCTCCCCCCCCACGAAAGTGTTAAGTATTATTTTGAGTATAATTATTAACTTTGTTCATTTTATTTTTATTGGTTACGTAAAGTGATTACGTTTCGGGATAAAATCCGTTTAGGCATTCTCGGAACCACCAAAACCTTTCTACGCTTCAACAAATACCCACATTTATACCCAATACCCAAAATTTACAAAATAACATCACTTTTAAGTCTATGTGTCTAGATATACAAATGTAGATACAAAGAAATATCTAATTTCTAAGTCTTCCTTGATTTCATGGGATGTTCTCTACTTTTAGGAACATGTAGATATTTTCAAGCAAGACTTACATGTTTACTTGTAAGGGGGGAAATATTATGACCATACTTTCCCTAGATGTGTCCTCTACATGTCCCTTGAATAAGTCTTAGGGTATATAATGCCTAAACTAGAAAGTAACTACACCACATATCCATTTACAGGTTTGGAACAATCAAAGCAAAAATCCTCCTCCCCCAACCTTTCCTTTGAAATAGCCCACCGGCGCTCAAATCCACTACACACAACCCATCCATACCCCAAATTTTATTTGTAACCATCAGCGCGCAATGTGTTAATCATCATTTCTAAGATAACCCATGAAGGTTTGAAGGTTTGGTTTAGGTTTACAAGATGTTAAGCATGAATGATTCTAGATTTAGGGTTTCACTTGAAAAATTAGGGTTTTTAAGGGTTGTAATGCTAGGTTTTGGTTTCTAAAAATGGGTTTAGATCATAGTGTTCCATCTTAATACATATTGTTAGGTTACCTTAAAAACCTTATAGTCTCTTTATATTTGGGTTTTTAGTTATATAAGTGTATATGTAGTTAATCACCACTTCTAGGAGATAACTTATTTACTTGTAATATTGGATTTTTAAACTGGTTTGTGGTTGGGGTTTACTTTTATATATGATTTTTGGATCTTAAGATCATGTTTTAAGAGAGGTATTTGTTTTGGTCATGTTGAGGTTTTTTGGTTATAGTATATTTTTATTATTACTTGGTAACTATAATGATTTTCAGGTTGAAATGTGTAGGTTATTTGGTGGAGGGTTTAGATTGTTGCTGTGTGTTGGATTTATTTTGGGGTTTGAACTCAAAATAAAAACAAAAAAGTCCCCCCCCACACCACACACAAACTCTATTTATGTAAAACAAGATCATATTTGGAAATCTTTGGATAATCATGAGACTAAGCGCGTACACTAAGGATGTAGCTCGCGTCTCTCTCACAACTCATACTCGGCGCTTATGGTGCAGGTTAGTAATGGGACTTGTAACAAAGTGGTTAAGCTAAAAAGTTATAAAAACAACTTTTAAACACATTTTGAGAAAAACCCAAAAGGGGTCTGTTGGAATTCGAGTTTTACATGTCTATTTTATGTTTTTATAGAGAATAATGAGACACAAGGATCGTGGGGCTTATCTCTCTCGTCTCACGCGAAATCACACCGCTCCGCGCTTGCTTCGAAGGAGTTACTTAATTTTAAGTTATACGCTAATTAAACGCGTTTATAAAAATAATTTTATAAAAATTACTATTCACATCAGATCTATATATTTTGAAAACATCATTAATATGATAGAACTTTTAATAACAAATACGTGCGCGAAAGAATCACTTAAACGGAACCTTTTAACGAGTAAATGTAACGACGTTTACGAGTTTATGATAACTAAGTTTATAAAAATAACTTTATAAACTGTCATGAACAGTAAAAATTACTGTTCACCAGTAGGTCAAAAATATGAAAATGTAATATTTTGATAATTCGTCTTAATACGAGCGCGGACATAAGAAACATACCAAACGGGCTTAAAACGAGAAAGATACGCACTATTTTATACTTGTGCACTATTTCCTAACATGAATAGTGTTGGTTCGTTTTTAATATAAATTTTTGCGAAACATTTTAGAATCATTTATATAATATAATATACCCCTTACCCCATACAACATAATACTAACATCAACTATAACAAAGACCAAGTCATTAATTTAAAACGCTTCAACTTAGTCCCCCACACTGGATAACCCCAATTATCAAACTCGCTCTTTGTTTAATATTAACTCTTCACAAACTAATTAGTGGTGATGTAGCTATATAGAATTATATAATTGGTCGTAGTTATTCACTCATGTATGTGTGTGTCTCTCTTCGACCCTATAATTGATTAGGTTGCACATTCGTGCCGCCCCGCCAATTATGATGCACATTTCTGTTGTGATTTAACATTGTTAAACTCAATCTCTCGAGGTGAGTTATACGCACCCATGTTTTATGGGTTTCACATCTCACATATATTTTTTGGGTGCGACTCAATGCTTTGTTACCCTCTTCATGTGTGGGACTGAAAGTGACATTTCATATTTAAAATTGAATACGTGTTTGCCTAAGTAGCGATAACCAATGTGCCCATATCATGAACTGTAAATCACTGGAGGGTGGGTGCAACATGAACTACAGTTCACTGATAGTGGGCACATTGGGTGATCTAACAAATGTCCGACCGCCTACCACCTAACCCACCTCCGATCACCAATAACCCCCCCCAATACCGCCGACCCGACCCACAGGTCCCCCCCGTCTCCTACCAATTCACGCATAGACTCCCACTCCACCCCCCTCTCATACGGCGCCCCCCCGGTCCGAATCCACGCACCCCCCACCCCCCCCCGACCCCCACCGCACCAACGGTGATTAGCTATCACTGGCAATCGAAGGATTAACATGGCGGATCAAGGGAGTTCTGGGTTTTTTAGAACATCATCATGGGCAATGTAGGCAATTTATATTGCAATTTTAGACAAAATAGAATTCTTATATTTGCCTAATGAAGTGTAGCAAAGATAAAATTTGTATTATCTTTTCATAGAGGGCCTAACATGACTCAACTAACATACTTTAATTCCGGTTCACATAATCCTAATCAAGATGTGTGGAATTCTAAGATAAGCGTAAGCAAGATGTTTTAATCTTTTGTTCAAGATCTATAGGTTGTTTGGTTTCGATTACATATTGCTTGATTAATGGATATCTTATATTTAGTCATCTTACATGTGTAGTTGTCACATGTGATATTTAACGTGTTTGATTTTTTGAAAGCCAAGAGATGTGCTTATTTGTGACAATGACAAATATGTTATATTGAGAGTGTTTTAATAGTTCTCCATTTCATGTCATGTGAAATGAATCTCATCAATATTATTTATCTTAATTGAGTTTGTGATTTTTTAATGATAAATAATTAAAAAGAGACATGTTTTATTTTTAAACAAATATGTTTTTCTAAAATTATTATTCTTATCAATGTTGTATATCATAATTAAATAAGTATTTGAATAAATGTATTTATACTCATTTATGCATTGACACATATTTTGATAGGTTATTTTTCAATTCTAATAACTTATATTTTTCTAATTATATGTAGTGTATTTTCTTGTAACACAACCATTTATGCTGCGAAGAAAATAAAATGCATATGATATATATTATCCTTTATCAATCGTTTAATACGATAAGTCCATAAAATCTTTAAATATTATGTTTCCCAAACATCATGTTATCCTAGGTAAATAAACAAGAATATTATTCTTATTTGAGAACTTGGTTAAAAGTGAATTTTTAGCTTTGAGTTGTGCTTTTATGTTGTATGAGCAAAGTTTACATATATTGTTAGTTTGTTCGTGTTTGGTTTTTCAGAAATGACACATTTACCAATTGCATTGCAATGTAAATTGCTTGAATATTTCAGACAAAACATCCAAGTCATCAATCCTACTTCATTGTGTATTTTATGCATGTATAAAACATATTAGTCTAATATTTGGAACACAACCATTGGACAAGTAGACTCAATATGACATCATCAACACAAGTGTGAGTTATGATTCAATGCATATTTTTTTCATCTAGAAAATGATGTAATTATTCTCATATTAATCGAGTGTGACTGAGTATGTAGATCCAAGATAATATCTTTTGTTATAATCTGATATAATCTTGAAACTAAACAAATAATAATCTGATTTTATGTTCATACTCAAAAACTTGTCAATTAGATTCGATAAATATATCAATCATAATTTGAATAATGAATCGATATAGAATCGAGATCTTTCTTGACCCTCACAAACACTCATTTAAAAGAAAATGAATAAATATTTTAATAGTGTGTTTCATTAATCCTAAGACTATTAGTAAGTGCGAGGACATTTAAAATGATGACCTAAGTGAGTTATTATGTTTAATAAGGTTTACAAGATGTTGATGTAAAATTTGCAAACAAAGTGATCTTTTCCTATATGCAATGCAAGAACAATTTCGCAATCTTAATGCAAAAAAACTAGCATAAGTTCTAGTTAGGCATAATCTAGAAAACTAGATACAAACGAATATTGTACATGGCACATGTGCTTAGACATTCAATTAGCTTAATTACAAATAGCAACGATCATTTAATAATTTCTACTAACAAACTTAAGACATGCACATAATCATATAGCATAACACATAAAATGATTGTCGTCGTTTTGTGTATTAGATACAACAATGTATACATAGCTCAGTTTTATTTGAAAACAAATTAGTTTCATCCCCATTTTAAAAATTAACCAATTTTGATATTTTGAAAGGTTAATTACACCATTTTTCAAAGATATACCGACTAGAAATGTCCGACACGAAAGGAAAAGATAAAATACAAGTATTACGTTAAAACGAGCCTCAACGTTTTGGACAATAAGTAGTATTTTGCCTTTCTGACTAACTTAAGTTTGAAATAAATACTTGAAAGTATTTTTATATGAAAGTAGACTCAATTATCTTCGAAATGGCGGGTGGCACGACTTCTACGGACTTACGGTTGATTTTATATGAATTTTCAAAGTTTCCGAAAATCTGTCAAATCAAACAGGTGGTCCCCTTAAATATAAGGGGGCCGACTAGGAATTAAGGGGGCCGACCATACACTTTAAGGGGATCGGCCATCTGACACTCAGATTTGCCATTTTTTTGTATAAAATTGTTTACTGACTTTGCAAAAAGGTGTACAACTTTCTGAACTTGATACCGAACATATAACACTTATTTTAAGCATCAATTTTTTTACCTCGAGCTAGTATAATTAGTGTATTTAACAACAAAACTAATACAAGTTAAGCAACAAAACACTTTTCATATTTAATCCTCCTTCATGAGTAATTTGATACATGGATCGTACTCAATTTTTAAAACCATTTGTTTTGAAGATTAGAGCGACGTGGCTCTGATACCAATTATGGAAATTGTAGAATACAAATTGTGGAAATCATAGAGGGGGGGTGAATACGTTTCAATTTAAAAACTTAAAATATTCCGTATCAAATTATCCATCAAGTTATATGCAATATGATAAGTGTGAATAATACATCTATATCCACTAGAACATGTCATAGCAATATAAGCACAATTACAATGTTAACTTTTATCTATGACACAATCATCATACAAACAATATAAGCAACAATCAACACACATATAGATCTAATGCAAATATAAATGTAAGGCGATAAGGTAAATAAAGATGTAAAGCGAAAAGTAAAAGAAAGTGCAAACCAGACGCGATAATTTATAGTGGTTCGGTCATGAAGCACCTCTTCGCCCTACTCCACTCCCCGAGTACCGAACTCGAGAGTTACTTCACTAGTCAACAAGCTCCCTTTAGGCGGAGAAAACCGAACACATCTAAGCTTACACCGATTTCTGACACTAAGCCAAATGTCGAGTTTTAATCCTAGCTAGAACGAATCTATCACAACTAACCACACTACTTTACAACAATTCACAACTTCTCTTCACCATACAACTTTACTTCACTTCACTTTACAACTTCACTTCACTTCACTACTTCTTCACTACGGTTCACAATTTTACTTCACCTAGACACTACTACGATCACACCAATCTAACACTAGTTACTAAGATCACCCCGATCTAACTATACTTCCTATGATCACCACGATCTAACAACTATACACACCATGATCACTATGATCTAACTATTACACAAGTTTAGAATACATGGACTCGATCTATACATTATGAATGTAAGACATGTCACGAATGCACTAACTAAACTACATAACTTCGAATTTTGATGATAACGAGAGTTCTTCTCTTGCACTTGGAGGAATAAGCTTGAATCACTTGGAAACAAATGCTTAAGATTAAATTATCAAAGGATTGTAGGTGATGTATAAAGTGATTTAGAACAGAAAGAAAGTGTGTGCAAAAGGTTGAAAAATCAGTGGTAAATACTCCAGTATTTTTAGGCAAACTGGGGGAATCTTTTTGTCTGGGTGGTCCCCTTAATTAGGGTGCCGGACCCCTTAATAATTAAGGGGACCGCCCTTATAATTAAGGGGCCCGCCCAGCCCAGACGCTCCCTTTTTTGTCTTTTCTGGGGGAGGTATTTTCTTAAACATTTCTAGCTGTTTTTAGGTAGAAAATTTGAATTTAAAATGTTTATTTTGAATAAAATATTTCTTTTAAATCTAAAAATGTTTTGTAAAAGTTATAAAAATGTTTGTGATATTTTTATAAAAAAATGTGAGGTTAAATAAAAAAATTCCTTTGATCATAAAATAAATTAAGCATTTATTTATTCATACCTTAAGTGATTTACGTCGGGTGTAAACTTCGTTGAATCAAACTTGAGACGTCGAGAGATATTGTCGTATGAATGCATTGATGATTTGTGATCACGAGTAACTTAAGCACTTTACGTTATGTGTTATAAGTTACATGTTTGTCATCAACAAAACATGAAGAGAATGTATAGATTAAATATCGTAATATTTCTACCAACATCATCAACAGTTATTTTGGTGAAATTAAAAGATGTGGACTCTATGAGTAATATGTACACGATTTGTAAGAATGAAGGTTTTTTGGACTTAAAAATACATCATGTCAGGGGCCTTTGGATTTGGATTCAATTCCCTTCATCATTATCGTGTGCTAAGTTTCAAGATAATGTTAGTATGCAATGCCTATACACATCAAACAAACCAGCTTCACCCTTTTTTAAAGTAGATGAACGTTTGATTTGGGTTGAGATCAATGGTTTGCCTCTTTGTGCTTGGGATTCGAATGCTTTTAAGAAAGTGGCAGGTTTGGTTGGTAAATTTATGTTTTTTGAAGTCGAAGAGTCTACTGCTATGAGTTCAGGTAGAATTTGTATCTCCACTCGATCTCATAAATTCGTTTCGTAAAAAGTCTATGTCAAAGTACATGGGGAGAACTTTGAGGTTCACGTACATGAACTTGGTACTTGGAGTATTAATATTATAGATGACTCGATTGATACTTCTTCCCATATTGATGTGAATGAGATAGAGAAGGTTGCAGATTCTGTTGAAGAAAATTCAGTGGACGACTTGAATGATCTTAATGATAACTTTAATAAAATGGCTCATGGTATTAACGAAGATGAAGTTCAAATGGACAACCTAAATGCCACCACTATGGAGCAGCCATAATTTTTACGAAAGAGAAAGACCTCAACGATTTTAACTTGCCTAAGGTTGGTGAATCATCAGATCCAAGTCACCCACCTGGTTTTGAACATATGAAAAAGAGTTTTTCCAATACAAGTTGTTGGGAATTAAAGACTTCTAAAGTTACTACTGTTAGTTTTGGAAGTTAATGTTGCTGGTTCAAGTTTGTGCTACTGTTGAAGATTAGAGAAAACAGTCTAAGTCATTAGTACTGTTAGTATTATAGTTAGTGTTGCCAGTATAAAGTGTTAGTACTGTTAGTTTATTAGTACTATTAGTTATATAGTTAGTATTGTTAGTATAAATAGTTAGTGCTGCTAAAGTGATATGCATGAGATATATTAGGAATAGATATGCATCGATCACTTGACGCGTTTTGTAAGCCCATTAGGGTTTCCTTAGTGTATAAAAGGAACCCTACGGCATAGATCTAGATATCAGTTTTTCATATTGGTATTCATAGTTTTGCATAGCAATCATAGTTAGTATTCATAACTATTTTGTAATTTAAAATAGTATTCAATATATTGAAAGTTTAGTAAAGATCTTGTTTTTACTGTTTCATTGTTCTTCTTGGTATTGCAAACTAGATTCCGCATAGTTTGTGATATTCTCAATCTTAGTTTTTACTATAGTTGTCTTGGATCTATCCAATATAACTAAGCTTTAACAAGCTAAGTAAGATCTGTCAAGAAGGGATCAACAAGTGGTATCAGAGCTTTTTCAAAAACTCTGAATAAGAAGAACACTATATCTACACAAGATCTCATAATCAAAGAGAAGATGGAATCACAGTCAGAAACTACCCAAACAGTGTCTGCACTAAAACTTCCTATACTCAAAACAGGAGACTATGATCTATGGAGCATGAGAATTGAGCAATATCTTACTCACACTGATTACAGTCTTTGGGAGGTTATTGTGAATGGTGATGCACTTGCTGTTGCATCAGCTAGTGTTGAAGGTCCCATTCCTCTCAAAACTTTAGAACAAAAGCTGGCAAGAAAGATTGAATTAAAAGCAAAAA
>BQNB010063405.1:20055-30698 GCA_026074375.1 Tanacetum coccineum | reverse complement strand
AATTTCAGTCCCTCTATTTTAATTAATTAATTTCTAATTACTTATTATATGTAATTAACCATTTTAATCCAAAATAATATCAAAATGACATTTTATACCCCCCAACTTATTTTATACAGAATATAATAAATATAATAACATGTTTAAAATAGACCCCATAGTTTCAGAAATTACAATCACCCCCTTATACTTTTAAATCCAATCGGCTAACTAATAAAATCAACAAAACCCTAATTAAATTTTTCCCAATCATAAACATAATTATTACCCAATCATTAGCATTTATTGCACCTGGAAAAATTATCAAAACCCTAACCCTAATTTATTTTATCATTTTTCTTTCCTTTTTCCTTTTATTCGAAAATCGGCAAACCAAGAAAAATCCCCAATAATTATTC
The DNA here is from genome assembly GCA_026074375.1 of Tanacetum coccineum. Lineage (NCBI taxonomy): Eukaryota > Viridiplantae > Streptophyta > Magnoliopsida > Asterales > Asteraceae > Tanacetum > Tanacetum coccineum. The sequence continues at coordinate 30,300 of BQNB010063405.1, read as the reverse complement.
GAATCCTTCCTAAATTTTTCCAACAATTTATCTGAGTCATATATGATATAAAAAACCTTAGAAAAATATAAAATCAATTGTACAAATAATTTTTATGCCGATTTCATAATTAGCTAAAAATTAGGGTTTCGAACATGTTTCAATTATTTCGACCAAAATAACATGCATGATAATTTTTCTTAAGCATAGAACGAATTAATATGATGAAAAATGAGATACAAAAATACCCTTGATGATCCTTGGTGATTTGATGAATTTATTATATTCGGTTGTGTTATTCGAACCAAACGATTACCACGATCGAACCAAGCCTTAAACAATCTTTCCAATATTTTTCCCACGATCCTTGACCTTCAAAACACCTTAGAAAATCATCCTTGCCCTTGAAAGAACTTTTATGCCGCCACTTTGATTTTTTTAGGGTTTCAGGTTTTTCTTGTTTTAGAGTTTTACAATTTAAAAATGCATAAAAGAATATAATAAGGTATTTGGCCGAGTTTTTGGGCTTTCAAAAGAGATTAAATCAGGTTTTAGCCAATATTGATTTTGTAACTATCCTTATTTAATTTACTTTAATTTGTAATAAATACATAATTAAATACACTTAATTTTGGCTAAATTTATATTATTCAAAACATTATTATTTCCTTTATATAAATTATAAGGTATTTAATATATTAAATTTTATAATTTGTAAGTTGCATATTTATAATTTCTTAATTTAAATGAGTTTATTTAAGCTTTTATGGAATTTTCTGTGCTTAGGGGTATTTGGTAATTTTACATTGTTGAGTTTTTTGGTTATACAAGTCTTTGCCTGTTGCAAAGAATTGATGTATTAGGCTATTCTTAGCTTATTGCTTCATTTAAAATTTTGTGGTGTATCAAATGGATGTAAAAGTGCTTTCCTCGTATGGGTGATTGAAGAGAGGTGTATGTATGTCAACCACCAGGATGTGAAGATCCAAACTTTCCTGATAGAGTATACAAGGTTAAAAAAGCACTGTATAGCACTAAATAAATACATCAAGCTCTAGTGCATGGATGGAACCTTGCCAACATATTTTTGTTGAAGAATGGTTTCATAAGAGGAAAACTGACAAGACCTTATTCATCAAAAGGGCACAAATGTGAATATTTCTGGTTCAAGTTTATGTGGATGATATCATCTTTGGTTCAACAAAGAAGGAGCTATGCAATGCATTTGAGAAGTTGATGCATGAGAAATTTCAGATGAGTTCTATGGGAGAACTTACATTCTTCTTAGGATTACAAGTACAGCAGAAGAAGGATGGCATATTTATTAGTCAAGATAAATATGTTGATGAAATTTTAAAGAAATTTGGGTTTACAGAAGTCAAGACTGCAAGCACACCAATAGAAACTCAAAACTTTATAAGGATGAAAATGGTAAAGAAGTGGATGTTCATATGTACAGGTCAATGATTGGTTCATTGATGTTATCATCATCTTCAAGAACTGAAATCATGTTTGTAGTGTGTGCCTGTGCTAGATACCAAGTCAATCCAAAAGTTTCACATCTTTATGCTGTGAAAAGGATTTTTAGGTACTTAAAAGGTCAACCAAAATTGGGCCTTTGGTATCCAAAAGATTCTCCTTTTGATTTGGTAGCACACAATGTAGGTGATTATGCTGGAGCAAGCTTGGATAGGAAGTCTACAATTGGGAGGTTGTCAATTCCTTGATGTGTTGATATCATGGGCAGTTGCAAGAAACAGACACTGGTTGCAAATTCCACAACAGAAGCTGAATATGTGGCTGCTTCAAGTTGCTGTGGTAAAGTACTTCAGATTCAGAATCAATTACTTGATTATAGGTATAATTTTATGCATACCAAGATCTTTATTGACAATAACAGTACTATTTTCATAATTAAAAATCATGTTTTTCATTCAAAAACAAAGCATATAGAGATTAGACATCACTTTATTAGAGATTGCAATGAAAAGAAATTGATTCAAATGGTTAAAATCCATACTGACAAGAATGTTGCAGATTTGCTTACAAAAGCTTTTGATGTAAGTAGATTTTAATATTTGATTGCTAGTATTGGAATGTTAAATCTCTAAAATCTTTTATCTCTTTAACTTTTTTGTAAAATTTTATAGAATTTAGTATTGTTATTCAGTCATTAAAGTTTCTGCTGCTAAGTTATTATTAGTGCTCTAGTTTATTACTTATTACTGCATAGTTAATGGCTCATTAGTTATAATTATAATTCTGTGGTATAATTAATATTGTGATAATTGAGAAAATTGCTATGGCTTGTATTTTCTTGGTTTTTTTACTAACACTTTGCAAAAAAAGCAAAGAAAGTGAGATTGATGATGGAAACGCTGGTTCTATAGAGAAAAATAGACTGTGAGTTTTGGTGAGAAAAAGATTGAGAGAATTGGTGAGAATAAAACAGAAAGAGAGTTAAAAATATTAAAAATAGACAGAGTGTTTTTGTGAGTAAAAGAATTAAGAGAAATGGTGAGTTGAAAAACAGAAAGAGAGTTGAATATATTAAAAACAGACAATGTTTGGAATAGAATTGGAGTTAATGCTGGTAACTCAAAGTTAATGCTGTTAGGCATAAACTTACCACTGCTAGTCAAAGTTAATGCTGCTAGGCATAATCTTACTACTGCTGGTGAAAGATAAGCCGCTAGGCTAACTTACACTGCTGGGTTACTCACTGTGGGGTTGAAGTTACAGCTGTTAGGATATTTTCTAATTACTTGATCAAGGGTTTCAATCAATCACTTAATCGATTTTAATCTTTCAAATACTCTCTAATCACAAATCCTAACTCAATTTTATCATTCAACATCAAAACCCATTATAAATGGCAAATTTAAAGTTTGCTGATACTCACAACTTGGTTTCATTCTTGTCTAAACCCACTGAAAGTGCTGGGTTTGAGCAAATTGTTGATTTTCTGAATGCAAACCCTATCAAGTATGCACTAACGATCAATCCCACTATCTATACTTCTTGCATTAAGCAATTCTGGGCTACTGAAAAGGCGAAATGTCAATAGGGATGAAAAAAAATACAGTTACAAGCCCTAGTGGATGGAAAGAAGATCATCATTACTGAGTCGATTGTAAGAAGAGATCTTCAACTAGAAGATGCTGAAGGTGTTAATTGTCTACCCAATGCTACCATCTTTGAACAACTTACACTAATGGGGTATGAGAAAATTTCACAGAAGCTTACTTTCTATAAGGCATTCTTTTCCCCACAATGGAAATTCCTTATTCATAATATTTTACAATGCCTAAGTTCTAAGACTACTTCATGGAATGAATTTAGTAGCACTATGGCTTCTACAATTATCTGTTTAGCTACAAACCAGAAGTTTAACTTTTCAAAGTATATTTTTGAAAGTATGGTGAAGAACTTGGATAATGTAGGCAAATTTTTGATGTATCCAAGGTTTATACAAGTCTTTTTGGATAAACAACTTGAAGGGGAGCCTATTCACAACAGAACATATATTGCACCCTCTCACACTAAGAAGATATTTGGGAATATGAGAAGGGTAGGAAAAAGTTTTTCTAGAAGGGAAACACCATTATTCCAAATAATGGTGGTACAAGATCAAGCAAACATGGGTGAAGGTTCAGCAAATCCCACTGATCCCCATCACATACCCACCATTATTCAACCATCAAAATCTCAACCCCACAAGACTCAAAAACCTAGAGGCTATGAGAAAGGCACTGAGGTTCTGCGCCTAGTGGTCCTATTTTCCAATGTAGCAGATAAGGCTGTCAATGAGGAGATGGCTGCCAGTTTTAGAAAGGGTGTCACTTTTATTGCTACTAGCTTAGATGCAGAGCAAGACAGTGGTAACATCAATAAGACCCAATCTAGGCAACATCTTAATGAACTAAGTTTATAAGAAACTATTTCATGTATGGCTTTATATTTTTTTTTTTTTTTTTTTTTTTTGTGGTCCCATGCGTAAAAAACCCATTGGGGATATAATTGCTAACTAGGTTTGTAGAATTGTATCTAAAACATCATGCTCGAGAGTTAACACACTTGAAGTGATGAGGGCATAGTCTAAATCTAAAGAATTGATGGACATTATTTACCACTTGCAAAATAGGTAATTGATTAGAGAAAACTAAGCCTCTCAAGCTTAGAGATTACAAGTTGAAAAGGAGGAGCAAGAGCTAGAGAAGAAGGAGGGTCAAGAATCATGGGCATTAAAGATTATAATGGTGGTTGTATCTAGAAGAGTGGAATCCTCTGGTGAAGAAGGTTTGGGTGAGGAGGATGCATCCAAACAAGGGAGGAAAATTAATGATATTGATGATGATGAAGGAATTATCTTAGTTGATGAAACTACAGAGAATCAGGGGAGGTTTAATGTTGAAGAGATGTTTGATGCAGGTGTTCTAGATGATGAGGAGGTGTTTGCAGAACAAGAAGTTGCTGCTAAAGATTTAACTGTTGATGAAGTTACTTTGGCTCAAGCACTTGCAGCTTAGAAGAGTATAAAACCCAAAGCTAAAGGGATTGTTTTCAGAGAGCCTGATGAATCTACAACAACAACAATACCAATACCTTCAAAGATTCAGGACAAGAGTAAAGCAAAAATGGTTGAACCGAAACCTGTGAAGAAATTGTCAAAGAAAGATCAAGTGAAGCTTGATGAAGAACTCGCCTTCAAGCTACAAGCTAAAGAAGAAGAAAGGCTTACCAGAGAAAAAGCTCAACAAATTGAAGAAGTCAATATAGCTTGGGATGATGTTCATGCTAAAATTGAAGTTGATTATCAGTTGGCTCAAAGACTGCAAGCTCAAGAGCAAGAAGAATTGACTGATGAAGATAAAGCAAGATTATTTGTGCAATTCTTAGAGCAAAGAAGAAAACATTTTGCAGCTAAGAGAGTAGAAGAGAAAAAGAACAGACCACTAACAAAAGCTCAACAAAGGAGTATCATGTGTACTTATATGAAGAATATGGAAGGATGGAAGCCCAAAGATTTGAAGAACAAGTCCTTTGAAAATATTAATGAATTGTTTGACAAAGCAATGAAAAGGGTGAATACCTTTGTTAACTACAGATCTGAGTTGGTAGAAGAGAGTTCCAAGAAAGCTGAAGCAGAAGTGATGGAGGGTAGTTCAAAGAGAGCAGGTACTAAGCTGGACCAAGAGGTCACTAAAAAGCAAAAGGTGGATGATGCTCAAGAAACAGCTAAAGTGGATGATGATCAAGAAGCAGCTAAGATTAAAGAGCTCATGGAAATTGTTCCTGATGAAGATGAAGTAGCAATTGATGCTATTCCTTTAGCTGTTAAGTCTCCAAGCATTGTTGACTGGAAGATCCACAAAGAAGGAAAGAAAAGCTATTACCAGATAATCAGGGCTGATGGAAGTTCAAAGATGTACTTAGTGTTCAGTCATATGCTTAAAAGTTTTGACAGAGAAGACTTGGAAACTTTGTACAAGTTGGTAAAAGCTAAGTATAGATCAACAAGACCAGTAGAGGACTTAGATTTAGTTTTATATGGAGATTTGAAGACAATGTTTGAACCACATGTAGAGGATAATGTATAGAAAAATCAATTAAACTATAGAGTATTGGATTGGAAGCTATATGATTCATGCGGAGTACATTCATTGAGGAAGTAAAATGTGCACATTCATATGCTGGTAGAAAAGAGATATCCTCTTACACCACCTACAATTACTGATATGTTAAACAAGAAGCTTCAATGTGATCATTTTAGTGAAATGGCATATCAGCTTCTTAAACTTCTCACAAACAGCTTAAAGAATTATAAAGTGTTTGGAAGAATTCATCCTGGTGTTAATGAAGCTTTCAATGAAGTAACTTGAGATTTTGAAGGAAGAATATCAGTTTAGGGGAGCGTTTGTTGGGATTAAAAGACTTCTGACAATCTTAGGGTACTACTGCTCAGTTTAATGTGACTGGTGATAAGTTACTAATGCTGGTGGTTAAAAGTTAATGTTGCTTAGTAAATTGTTACAATGCCTCAAAGATTAAGACTGCTGAAAGAGTTTTCTGTTAGAGGAAGGGATAAGATAGAGAAAAAGGAATAAAGTTTATCTGGAGGATCAAAGATTATTAGTGATAAGTATTAGTTATTTATAGAATAGATCTTAGAGAATATTCTAAGTCTTAGGAATATATTGTAAATCGACTAGGACTCCTTGGTGTATAAAAGGAAGTCCTAGGGCATAGAGTTCAACGTACTAAAAACGAGTAGCTTATTAGAATATAAGCTTAAGAGACCCAATAAAAAAAATAAGCTATAAGCATGAACTTATTTGGAAATAAGCAAAAGAAAATGAGCAGAAGAATAAGCAAAAGAAATTAAGCAAAAAGAAATAATAAGCATTTAATAAAAACCAACCTTAATAAAGAGCATCTTCATAAAACTAAGCCAATACAATAAGTTGAGAATAAGCTAAAAAGCTTTTACAATAATAAGCTAAAAAAAGCTACCACTATTCTACTCCTACTCCTAAAACTATACTACTCTACTATGAAAATAAAACTAAATTCCTAACACTCTTAAATGAGATGCTGCTGTTTGTATTTATAGCCCAAGTAGGAGTGAGGGTATTTTCGTCCTTTTAAGTCTTCATCCACTCATATTGCTAGATCTGGGGGTAGTTTCGTAATTTGCCAGAGGGGAGCGTGTGTATGCAATTTCCCACGAAGCTTCCTCGTACCATAATTATTTGCAGTTGTCCAATTCTTAGATCCCCCAATAGCAATGTGACATGTACCCCATTCTAAAACCCTCTTTATTCCGAAACTCGTATGCTATAGTTACCTAATATGACAACCTGCACCATATGATTGCCTCGGCTAGGAACTCAAATAAACCTCGTAACTTGCACAGTACCTCAATACCTGCCACCTAACCTAGTACCCAATGATTAGAAGTACCACGTGGCAGCTCTGATTGGCCAGGCCGCCTTTGACGTGGCAAGCTACATGGCAGGCCATGTGGCAGGTCTAACGCCTGGTCAACGGTGGTCAACCACCGCAGGAACAACGGTCAACGATGGTCAACGGCGGCGGTCAATACTATGGTCAACGCAGTAAACACCGGTCAACCACCGTCGGACCATCGGTCAACGGTGGTCAACCGCCGGTCAACGGTGGTAGTCAACTGGGTCGGGTCAGGACGGATCCGGGTCGGGTCAAGTTTTGGGCCGGGTCATGGGCCGGTTCGGGTCGGGTCATGGGCCGGGTCAGGACCGTTCGGGTCGGGTCATGGGCCAGGTCGGGTTGGGTCTGGTTGCCACGAATGGGAATCAAACCCATGACCTCTCGAAACCATACTTAGCAAGCCAGTAAATGCCAACTGTGCTATGCATAGTTTCACTAATTATGTGTAAGATTTAATATATAACCCCTTTTTATTGGCAGGCCAGATTTATTAATACTAAAAGGTTCAAAATAGGCTCATAGGGTTCAAATAAGAAAGGTTCACGGGGCAAGTAAGATACCGATAGACTCGTAATTTCATGCTTTTTCCAATGGTGTGATCGTGAATATTAATGACTTCGTTTGAACCTCGATAAACGTAAAAGCGTCGTCGAAAGTCACCCGAAAATTACTATTTTTGCTTTGTTTTCAATCCTTTATACCTGTAAGACATAAAAACACAATACAAAAATATTTGCAACATATTTATCCATGTTTTAGTGTTTTAGTCCGTTTATTAGCATTTTCCGATGTACAAATGATGTGTGTTTTAGCACACATCAGTCATTCATAGAGTTTCTTAGCTTCAAGGTTTGTAACCCTAATACTAGGAGAGTATTCGTATTATTCTTAATAATATTGGAGCTTTTATTGTTTGTTGAATTGTGATCTTGTGTTACTGTTTCATTAAGAATTCTTCTAATATTAAAGATTAGATTCCGCATAATCTTTAATACACTTAACAAAGTTTCTACTATAATTGTGTTGGATTTATCTAGCGTAACTAAACCTTAACAAGCATAAGGAATTAAAGATCTATTGAAGTAGGATCCAACAAGAGGTATCTTATAGATGGGATCAACAATATTTTTATGGAATTTGGGTAAACACTTGGAACCAGATAAGGCTGAATCCTCACAATATCTAATAAGGGTTATGTGTGCAGGTTATGTAACTAGTAATTTCACAAAAGTATGCTTGATTTTTTTAAATTTGAGCATAATTTAAGCATTTTAATGTGAAAAATAGGACAAGTAACGTTTATTCCCACCCCCTACTTCAATTATTACAACGTCCTGTTGTATAGATAAAAACATTAAAAAATGAGAATTAAAAGAATTAGAACGGGAATCTCCTGATGTTTGCTTGGTAGATTCTCAAGTTGAGTTTATGAGCAAGGAATGGGTGTTGTAAATGCTTCTGAATACTGTAGGATCGTTATTCCTTAATGAAACATGATTACTAACTATGCGACATCTAGTTGGCTAAGTACTTAGAAGTACAACAAAGGTTAATCAAAAAGATTTGTATTATAAACCTTTTGAATCTGCCTAAATTGCAGATCCCTAATACAATTCTAATAATTCGTATTCGTTGTTCTATATTCTCTAATACCTTCCTAGAGATCCTTTTATAAACATAAGGATAAAATCTAGTTAGTTGTATAGTCTTGTATATCATAAACTCTAACTCAATACTAATTCCCTTAAAATAATGTTACAAGATATTACTAACATAATCGTTTAAATGATAATCCTTTAAGATTCTTTATCCACGGAATACGTTGACTTGTATCATACTAATGTAGGCTATAATTCGATCTTCAAAATAGCAGTACTTTTGACCTTTTGCCTTAGCAGTACTCTTGTCCTTTTGGATTGTTATTTCCAACATCCTCCCCTAGCTTGATTTCTACTTGCTTGACTTCATAGTTTCCTTGATAGTTGGAGCTTCTTTGTTTCAGCATCAGCTGTCTTGTCATTTAGCTGTTCTTTTTAAGCTTCATCCTTTGAGCAGTATCTTGTACACAATCTGTTTGAGCATCTTGAAATGAAACCTCTTATCTTGAACATACACATTTCTTCAAAAATCTTTGTCTTTGCCTCAAACAGATTGTTCTTCTCAGCAACATGTCTTTTCAGCAACATGAATGGATTTGATGAGCCTTTACCAAGTAGCCATTCACTCTTGGGCTAGTCAGTTCTTTGGTACCTAGAAAAGGTAATAATCCATGATGAACTGAAAATCACTTCAACACTCAGAACATGAATCATAGTGTGTTGAGTACTATATGACTTTTGGTAAGTCATTACAACCATAAACGGATTTGATTAGTCTTTACCTGTAGCCGTTTGCTCAGGACTAGTCAACTCTCAGTAATAAAACATTGGTGAGTTGAGGACCATATAGTTTTGAGCAAACTATTAAAGCTATCAACGGATTTGAGTTCTCTTTACCAAAAAGCCGTTTGCTTTGGAGTAGCCAATAATTCAGTGTAATACCATGGTGTATTGATCACCATACAATTTTTGGTAAATTGTCAACCATCAACAGATTTGAGATGTCTTTACCAAAACTGTTTGATTTGGACTAGTCAATTCTTATGTTTGTAAGACATGGTGAATTGAATACCATTTGCTGTGTGGTGGTTAACCAACACTCAATCCCTTAAAACAGTTTGACATTCAAATATCTGTGCCTTAAATCTTTTTGCACACTCAAATCTTCACAATATTTCAAAAACAACTTTTTAACTAGCAGTACCTTCATCAAGGTACTGTTTGTTTTACACTAGCAGTACTTTAAACAAAGTACTGCTTTGTTCACAGTTAAGTCTGTTTATCAAAGTAAGATATATATAAAGAAAATTTTGATAAAACATACCAGTTGTTTAAGAATTGTCACCATTTGCAGTTGTCCACAAAATGAACAGATGTATCAAAGTAATGGCTGTCTCAGTCTCATCTTCAACTTCCATGCCATGATCTAGCATCCTTATCATCAACTCTCTTGATAGAGGATATCTTCTTTCAGCCAGCATGTGAATCATAGTGCCATCTTCTATCTCTAGTGTATGCACTCCTGAAGATTCATGAAACCTCCATCTTATGATTTCCCATTCTTCTTGATCCTTCCAGAAGTCATCATCACTTGATTCAGCCGTCTCCCAAATAATGGTTATGTAACACCCCCAAATTGGGTCGCAGTGGAATAAGGGTCCGGGGCGTGTTACTTCAAGATCAATAGCACAAGATATAT
>BQNB010063405.1:0-18188 GCA_026074375.1 Tanacetum coccineum | reverse complement strand
ACTCCGTTTTTACGGATTTGCCTTTGTCGGCTTTCCTCTTACCCGACACATGTGGAAACTTAAATAAAGGTATGTACATGATGTTTAAGCATTTATGAACACTCCAAATGAGGTTTAGACTTAAAGAGGAGCAAAAATAAATCCTCTTGTTTTTCTACAAAAGGCCAAAACAAATCTTTTATCAAATGCCTCTAGCCAAGGCTGAAACTTCTTTCTAAACCTTGTATGATCATATTTTTAACATACCATCTAATGAAAGTATTCATTTAACCTTAATTCGGATTTACGTTGTTCCTAATCACGTAACGGGATTTAGTCCCTTATTGGTCAAACTAAGGTGTTGTTTGTTTATTAAGAGACTCTGAATCTGAATCTGATTCGTACATCTGAATCTGAATATTCGGTAGAAAAGTCTAAATCTGATTTCCATCTTAATCTGGATAAGTGGTTGAGAAATCTGAATCTGAATGAAATAAAACTGTTTGTTTTGGTAAAAATGTCTAGATGTGTTAAACTATAGTTTTTACAATTTAATTATAAAACGATTGCATTCGCACAAGAAATAATCTTCATTAAATATAAAAATAAATTTTATAATATATTCAATTTAAAGTTAATATTATTTTTAAAAAAACATGCAATCTCATGTTTATTCGACAAAAATAAACGTGTCAGAGTTTGATTTGAACTTCTTAAAACGATTAATTAAATGAGTCACGTTAAAATTGAGATATATGAGTCCGAAACCGTACCTTTCAATTTGAACAAAATATGAATTGACACATATCATCTTATACACTATTTATCTAACAAAACATATGCAATAATTCTATTTAATACTTTTAATACAAAAAACAATGATGAAACAAGAAAAAAATCAAGAAATGAAAAAAAAACACCAAAATAAAAAAAAATCATAAAAAAAGTAACTAAAAAAGAAGACATTAACAGGTGTTAAGACGTCTCCTCTACATCTAGTTCAGTAAGAGGTTTATGCCTCTTAATGCCTCTTATTGATCGGAAAAAAATAAACGCTCTTAACACTACTTGTCTCTGACTGCCTCTGAATGACTTGAAAAAAACAAACCGTCTTAATGACCCAAATGTCTGACCGTGTCTGAATGAGTCAGATTAAGATGTTGTTAGGAGACATTTCTGAAAAAACAAACACCACCTAAGGGTAGAGCTAAAGATGCAGTGATTGACCTTGTAAGTTCTACTAATTTGGTCATGCACCATTTATTATTTGCTATGCAAAGTTAAAATTAACAGTTTTCTTGATTTAGATTAATCAAGAACAGGAAGGCAAACAGATTGACAAAGCATTATTAAACAATGTTCTTGGTATATATGTTGAAATTGGGATGGGACAAATGGAATACTATGAAAAAGACTTTGAAGCTTTCATGCTTGCTGACTCTTCTGATTACTATGCTCGAAAAGCATCAAACTGGATTAAAGAAGATTCTTGTCCTGATTACATGCTCAAGGTACAGCTGGTTAAAAGCTTTTACCGTCACTGGTGTTGCTTTCGTTGTTTATGCTGTTCATCATTGTCACTTGTAGCCTTGCTCTCTTATGTTTAGTTTCATCATGTTTGATGATTTTATTTAATGGACCACAGGCAGAGGACTGCTTAAAGAAGGAAAATGACAGAGTCGATCACTATTTGCACTCTAGCAGTCGGCCAAAGCTCATAGAGGTTAGTCTGGTATTTTTTTCAAATCTTGCTTCTTTAGGAAAGTGTTAGCGTGGCACGAGTTGGATCGCTTGCTTCGTGATAGGAATGACAAAACCAATCCTACTCCTTATTCAGTCGGCATTCCAGAATACCGGGTTGTGCTTCATAAGAAACCATTGCCATCGATTTTGGGCCGAAGTTTGACAAATAACTATAATATTTGACCTCTTCTGAAAGAGCCAATGTGGCTTTCAAGAAGGAGCTCAATATCCCTGAATTCGATCACTCTTGCACTCATGATGAATTTCACATCTCTGGCAATGGACTAACGTAAGTTACTAAAAGAACTTTTGCAGATTTCATATTATATCCCATTATACGTGCTAAAACTTTCATGTGTAACTTTTAGATATGAAACTGGAGACCATATTGGTGTCTTATGTGAAAACCAAATTGAAGTTATGGAGGCTGCCGAGATATTATTAGGATTAGCACTAGATACTTATTTTGCTGTAGACGACATTAAAGAAAACGGATCACCACTTAGCGGACCTACGCTACCACCTCCTTTCCCTGCACGCACTTGAAGAAAGGCATTGACAAGCTACGCAGATCTATTGAATGCTCCCAAAAAGGTTACATAATAACGTTGATTTTTTTTTAAAATTATTAAACTTGGTCTTATTTGTCTTTGCTTAACATATAAACTTGGTCTTTGCTTTTATTTGTTTATATTAATGCAGAATAATCGTTGTTCAGGATGAATATGCTGAGTGGATTTTTGCAAGCAAAAGAAGCCTTCTTGATATCTTGGAAGCTTTCCAATTAGCTAAGCCTCTACTTGGAGTTTTCTTTGCAGTTGTTGCTCCACGCTTACCGTCTCGATTATACTCCATTTCCTCCTCCCCAAAGTGAGTAAAGATTTTAATTTCAAATTATTCTGTCAATTTTCGAATATTTCATGTTGTTGATTGTGTATAATGTTCCGTTATTACAGGATGGCACCAGACATGATTCATGTTACGTGTGCATTAGTTTATGAGCAAACACTATATTTGTGCTTTTTCTTCACCTTTTCAGAAAGTGCAAAATGAATTGTTGGTCAACTATATTGGTTGCTACTGATGTTGAAGATCGTGGTGTTGAAAGTCTCCCATAGGTTTTTAGGCTGTTTTCAACTTCTTAAGCTGGTACATATAAACAAATTAGATATTTTTAAAATGATATAGTTGTTGTGATACATTAATCATGTGTCAAAAGTCATAAGTCTTGACGGTTTCAGGACTAAAAGATTCAATGTGTTGGTTGCTACTGATGTTGAAGATCGTGGCTCATGTTATAAACTATGATATGCCTGGGAGTTTTGAACAATATACTCATGGTATATGACGTACAGGGCGTGTATGGAACGCAGGAACATCTACTACTTTCTTGACTCTTGGTGATACTAATGTGTTTTATGATCTCAAGCAGATGCTTATGTAGAGCAATAGTCCAGTGCCTCCTGAACTTGCTAGACATGAAGCTTCCAAGTTTAAGCCTGGATCAATTCCTGATAGGCCACCCAGACCAAACCAAAAAGTTTTTGCACATTAAGGCAATTGTGCATTTACATGTTTCCATTACATTAGAATTAAAATGTTGGGGCCATTTGTGTTGCGTATATGTCTGATTTTGCTAATGTTATAGGCTTATAGCAGGAGTCGAGGATTCACAGATTGTACAAAGTTATCTGAACATTATCATTGTTGGTTATTTAATAGGTTTGTGTTTTCCTTTTGCATTTTGATCTTTCGTTACTGTACATTTTTAGTTTCGTCTAACTCTTCTTGTCTTCAGTTGTTGTTTTTTTATTTTATATAAACCAGTGGCGAAATCAGGAAGATGACCCATATGTGGTTCTTATCTACCTGCAGTTACCCGTCACTTTAGAGTAGATGACAATAGACGTTTTACAAACCCAACTTGAGGTCTGTTTGCGTTTCAGGTTTTGGACTCTATATCGGGCTAAGCAAGACGGCCATCGTAGATCTGTCTGTTGATGCCGGAAGGGAAGGATTCATATCTCGGAGACTTCCATCAGAATGTATTGGGCATGTTATGCCCAATGGCTTTTCAAAGGTACGTATGATTACACCCGCATTGAAATCTATCTGTTTTCCATTACACAAGTTTAGAACGCTTACATCAATTTTTTTGACATTTATTTTATAATTACGTGAAGTTAACATATTGCAGATGCTGAAATAACCCGGAACATACGTTACTTGGATCTCCCTTATAGAATTAACATAGTTAACTTTTTTTAGATCTATTTTTTCCATTTAACGTTAGAATCAAGTCTCACCAACCGAAAAAGTTATCTTTGTTAGCTTCTGGTAACTGATCTAATCATAAAAACAATCAAGCAGGTTTGTTTCAAATGAATTGGTAACTATGAAACATGCTTAATCAGGATATCAACTTATATATCAATGTCACAATTACTCGATCTGTATTATAATTAAATTTTTCTAAAAATTTCCAAATTTAATATGTACGTTAATAAGTGAGTCTATTTTTAGAAAACGTGTATTATGTATTAATTGAATAATAATCAAAAAGTGAGACTATTTTTTAATACCAATGATTTCATATTATGTACGTATTAAATTTATGAACGACAAGTGTACATATTTAGAATCTGTCGGGTACATATTATGTATTATGTAATTTTTATATATTTAAATTTGTACACATAATTCGTGATTATGTTAAATATCACCTCTAATTCATTTTTATCTTTTTACATGTTGATATTAGCGGCTGCCACCGGATTTTGTGGGATTGGCCGGGATAAATTCCAAGGAAAACATAATAGTAAAAAGTCTTGACGGAAACGAGACGCAAATGGCCTTGCGTTCGTCCGCTGCCGCCATCGTCACCACGCATGTAAGGTCGTACTTTCATCAAAGGTAATGCAAATTAGTTTAGTAACCTTAGTTTTTTTTGCTAAATATTCTATTTTTTACTTTGTTAGTTAGACTCTTGGATCTCTTTATGCTTTTTTTAGGTCATCAATATTCGTTGTGACATGCTTTGGGTTGCTGGTGCAGTTGGCCAGTCCCTTTCTACAAGGTCGGATATAAATGGCTTTCCAATAACTAAGGTTAGACGGAACTTTTTTGTCACAAGTCTTTGCAGTCTCATTATTTTAGGAATTGTGATGTTAGCTCTCTATGTTGTATGTTCACCATATAGTTACTGCTAACCATGCCCATACAGTGTGTTATACTCTTCAACTTATGTATCCATATCTCATTCTTTTCCTTAAGGGTCCTCGTGGTAAACTGTTTTCTAACGAACTCTTTCAGCTCTATGATTTATTTGGTATATTCGTCTTTCAGTAGTGGTACTGTAAATTAGACCATAAGAACAGAATAACTATAGATGATACATGTTCCCACATCAGACTTGCTATTAAACAACCACGTATGATTACTATTTGTAGTGGATTAAATTATTTGTAAGCCAAAATCAAAACAACCACATCTGATTACTAAGCCATCCATGCTAGCAGTTATTTTAAGATAACCAAAATTATAAAATACTTTTGTAATAACTAACACCTCTAATTCATTTTTATCTTTTTGCATGTTGATATTAGCGGCTGCCACTGGATTTTGTGGGATTGGCCGGGATAAATACCAAGGAAACATAATAGTAAAAAGTCTTGACGGGAACGAAACTCAAATGACCTTGCGTTCGTCCGCTGCCACCATCGTCACCACGAGTGACTAAATATGTGAAAGAGCAAAAACGGTCTCTCCCCAAGGAAGCAATACATATCTTTTAGATTTTAAATTTTTTTGAATAAATTTTCAAGATATACTGCAAGAAGTGTTTCCTATTGATGACTGCAGACGTGAGTATTATAATATTATTCCTATTGATGACCCTGCTACAACTAACGCCATTACTTCGCTCCCTTAGGTGAGTGTGTTTTCATTTTACATCATGGTATTTGATTCTTATTTGCTGTTATATGTATTATTATATAGGACGCTATGAATGTATTCTAGAGCATAACTAGCGGTTCCACGCTTGCAAGGATCTACTGAAAGAAGTGTTTCAGTAAGGTTAAGTGCAGTTTTTGGGATATCTTTACACCTTTCATGAAGAGTACTTTGATAAGCATGATGTGGTTTAAACATCGTTGCAAGAGGACGCTTGGATTTGGACTTGTGTCTACCACTGGTGTTGACTATCAGGTAACTAATTTTTAACTTGCTACCATTCTCCTTTAATATGAATTGCTATATCTGCACTCTTGCATGTTAAGTTACGTATTGTTAGAAACTTAGATACATGTTGCTAATCATCTAGGCTTGAGCTCGGTTCGTAAGGATCCAGTTCGTTGCCCATGGGAAAAGATCAACATGCAAGGGTGTCACAACTGACAAAAAAGAAGTGCCCTGATTGAAACATGTTAGACAATAGTATATTTATAAACTATGTCAAACTAATGTAATCGTTTAAGAACGCCCTGTAAACGGGTCATGAAGCTATCTAAAATAAAGTATGGTACGATAACTGAGGTAAAACCTTGACCCTTATCCAAAATAGTTACATACTACAATAGACTAATCTACATAATTTTTCACGTACATTATAATAAAAAGGTGGACTAAATGCTAAAAGTGACTTGCTCGTGTATCAACTTTAGCACAGTCGCATAGTCGAGTCAGGATTTATGACAATGCAACTCATAAGGAGCCAATAGATTAACAAATACTCTCATACCGTCAAAAAAAAATTAAAAAAAACCATCACGTTGTGTTAAAAACACAACAGTTACACGGTTACACTAAACAAAAAAAACCAGAAACAAACCCGCCCGTTGGGCGGGTTACGAAACTAGTATATATATATATATATATATATATATATATATATATATATATGTGTGTGTGTGTGTATATATATATATATATGTGTGTATATATATATATATGTGTGTATATATATATATAGGTTAAAATAAAAAGACATATTCGTACAAAGAATAACTAGGCATGTTTTTTTAAAAAAGTTCTCGAAAAATTTTCAATGCACAAAAACAAATTGTGCATAAATTTTTTTTCAATTTTGCTTTTTTGTGCCTCAAAATTTCATTTTCGTACCCAACTTCTTTTGACTTTTAGCATCAAAATTTTATTGCGTATCAAACTATAACAAGTTCAAATTTTTTTTGCAATTCAAAATTTTGTTTTTTGTGCTAAAAAGCGTATAATAACTAGACTTAGAAAAAAATTCCTTATACAACTTTTTTATGCTCCTAACATTACCGATCTTGTGGTTTTTTTCAAATTTTAAATCGAACACTTTTAAAAAAAATGTTTAGCTGTATACTTCTAATACGAAATATTTATCTGTTATTTGATCCTCACCTTTATTATATATATATATATATAATTATATATATATAAGTTATATATATATAATTACCTATCATATAATGTATAATATCAGTGGCTGTAAGCCAGGAAAATATCGATCAAGGGGGCATCGACCAATAACACGGTGTTTTTAGTTTTTGTAGCGTTAACACAGTCGGGCCTCACGTCGGGTCGGATAATTGTGTTTGAATAAAGGCAACAAAAATGCTCTATTTCGATGCAATTATTATAGACTACAAATAAACGAAAAACTAAAAGTATACCTAATAACATACAAATTATGATATGATACGTTGCCAAAAAGTTATGATTAAAAAAACTGTGATAGTTAACCCTC
Organism: Tanacetum coccineum; assembly: GCA_026074375.1. Taxonomy (NCBI): domain Eukaryota; kingdom Viridiplantae; phylum Streptophyta; class Magnoliopsida; order Asterales; family Asteraceae; genus Tanacetum; species Tanacetum coccineum. The sequence continues at coordinate 10,732 of BQNB010063405.1, read as the reverse complement.
AAATATATCAAAATTCTAATAGTTTAAATTGGTATAGTAATAAGGCATAAAGTACTTCGTATTGGCACTAGCGGACACTAGCTTTTAGGTAACCTTTAATATCCAATAGTTACCATCACGACTTAAAATGTCCAAATAGTAAAAAAGTTAAACCGGCTACATAGCCAAGCCAAAGTACCAAAATTTGTGCATACATAGATCCAACGTTCAAACACTTAAAAGAGATATAAAAAGATACGAAGTATTAAATATATAATAGTATTAAATTTACTTTATCTACTGTATACCACATGATATAAATGGTCCCACAGGCCACTTGATTCTAGATCCTTCTTCTAACGGTCGTTAGTCCTGAAACAATAAACACACAAATAAGTGTCTAAACAGTCAATGTTTTCTTCATTTATATAGATATTTCGCTCATAAACGAGAGATAATTTATGTATATTTTGAGTGAAAAATTTAAATTTTTTCGTACTTTTCAAAATTTTAATTTTTTTTTTCAAAAAAAGTGATTATATTTTTTTCTACGAAAAAAAATTAGATTTTTTTTAAAGTTAAGAAAAAAAATAAAAAAGTAAAAAAGTTTTAACTTTTTTATTTTTTCTTAACTTTAAAAAAAATGTTAAATTTAATAAGTACGAAAAAAATTAAATTAATTTAAAAAAATTAAGATTTTATAAAGTACGAAATTTAAAAAAAGAATAATTACTTGTCAAAGTACGAAATTTTTTAAAAAGTAATTTTTTTTAAAATTCGTACTATTAAAAAATTATGATTTAAAAAAAAGGGTTCTTTAAAAATTTTGTTTGTTCAGTAACTTTTTAAAAAATTAAGATTTAAAAAAATTATTATTGTAAATGTGTTAAAGAAGACAAGGGTAATCTATTTCATTTTAGTAGTCATATAGATGTATGTCGAAACAAATAATATGAATGTACGTGTAGTGTAATGATACGAAAAAAAAGTAAGTTGGTAATTACGGTACAAATGAGAAAGTAGGTTGGTAATAAATGACATTTACCCTAAGTGCCAAGGTGGAGTGTATTAGCACATTTGGAAAAGAAAAAAAAAATAATGACGTGGAAATTTAGCCGGTCATGTGTGTAACATTATCACAAAACAAACAAGTTCGTTGGTATAATGTGTACAAAAAAAAGTAAGTTGGTCATTACGGTACAAATAAAAAAGTAAGTTGGTAATAAATGGTCCCTTTTACCCTTAACAAATCTTATATTTTTGATCTTACTACTATCTTTTTCGTATTTAGACTAAAACATGGGACTTGTGCTTTTCCTTAGCTCATTCATGGTGTTTCTACATGAGTTACTTTTCTAAACTTTATTTAAAAAACATGTTATAAACATGCTACTGTGATTTAAAAAAGAAAAATGTTTTATCTCTTAATGTTTGGTAAATGAAAAACTAAACCCACGATTCAATTATTTGCCTACTTTGGAATTTATACAAATTAAAGAAACAGGTATTCATTTAAATATATAATGGAACTATCAAATTTATTGCAAGTGATATGGAAACTATAGACCACGTAACATATTACTCTATATAGCTATTACAGTAATTTTTTGACTAGTTGCAACTTTATAAGCCTAATGTTTATGGATTGAGTATAAGACATCTCCAAAGCAAAAAGTCTTTCATGATTTTGCATTGAATTCAATTAATACATTAACATAAAAGTAGAAGGAAAGCTTCTTTAACCAAGACTTGGTGTTTGCCAAACTTTGCAAAAAGTTATTCAAAAAGCTTTGCTCACTAATGCTTAAAAACTATCAAAAATAGCTTTTTCAAATAGTAACAAGCTTTTGCTAGTTTTTGCATTAGAGATGCTCACCATCTTTAAATTTTTTGCTACTACTAACTATTCCATTTATTTTGTTTCATCATCAAACCATATGCAATTAAAATAGCTTGATATTTTTTCTTTGTATAAGAATTATGTCAACCCGAATATCCGCTAACCCGTAAAGACCCGACCCATAAACCCGAATCCATATCAGACGGTTGCGGTAACAATTCTTTATTCAAAAACCCGATTCAACACGACCCGATACACCCGATAACCCGACCCGATAACACCCCTACTAGTTAGGTTGTTCGGCTTCATAAGTCATGGGATCGTTATTTAAATTTACAAGTTAACTAATTAGAATCATTAGGATGTCTAAAAGTGTGACAATTTTTGTATTTAAATTAACATGACAATGATTTATTAGTCTGTGAAAAAATAAGCCATGTTGTTGTTACCAACAGAATGTTGCCTCACAATTTATACCTAGATTTAGAAATAATGACTAGGCATGTCGATCAATACTCTTAAAAATTTTCACATATCTATATATCACCTTTATCGCACACATGTCTCAAAATTTAAACTTACAACCTCTTGAATAATAGGTCATTCAAGTACATGCATTAAGTTAAGAAAGTTGATTGTCACACTCTTATTTTTTATCCATACTCCACAATGTACAAACTGATAAAGTATTATTTAATAAATGTGCAACTAGTTAAAGCACAAAATAAAGTGTATGGATCAAAAATAAAAGTGTGCAAATCATTAGCCTTAAGTTAAAGACCCGTTAGCAAGTATCTTATGATATGATACTTCGTTTTCTATTCCGAACACATAAACCTTCTTTTTTTTTGAACAGCGGATTTTATTAAGAAACTAGCAAGAAGCTAGAATTACAGAGAAATCAAAGAAGGGTTTTTAAGCCAATCATCCCAACTGAACGATGCTTTACATCTAGACTTACACCAATAAAAAGATATGGAAACAACATCATCAAAAATAATCGCCTTTGAAGGTTTCTTCTCCTCGAATAGAAGTTTGTTTCGATAAGACCACACAAGCCACCAAACCACAAAAAAGACACCTTGGATCATCATCTTAACTTTAGACTGAAGACGTAAAGAGGCCATCCAGTTGATCCATTCAGTGAAGGAGTTAACGTCCGAATATTCGATATCCCACCAAGAACAAATTTTGCGCGCAATTTGTCTGACTAAACAACAACTAAAAAAATACTGTCTCGTAATTCAACCCCCCTATCACAAATGGAGACAAAGATAGAATCGATCTCAATACCTCAACCGAAATATGAATCTCGTAGGAAGCGCTTCCATTTGATTTTCAAGCTAGAATATCCACCTTAATCGGGACCATTAATCCCAAAGATTTTTAGAATCAACCGTCAAGAGACGTCGATCATCAATAACATCTCCGAATAAGAAGCGACATGAAAACTCCCCCGGTCCCTCCTAAAAGACCAGAACCATCTTATCGAACACGGATTAACACGATCGGAATGAGCAAGTCCGTACCTTCTTAGTTGATGTATACCGTTAACTTGTGTTGCAATATGAGAATAAACATAATTTGATAAGTGTACATTCATATTATTCACACAGAGTTATATCTCTTTATGGTATCGTGAAGCTTCAGAAGCTATACAAAAGTCGTATCACACATAGATATTGTCATATCAAGCTTTTAACCAAAATATAGACTCAGTACTAAGGCATACTAGCCTTAGTTTGTGGAAAATTGTGGTGAAGGTAATCAAGTATTTCTCTCGTCATATCAGTTTTATGTCACTATTTAACAATTTTTCATATTATTTCTTTCAATTTTTGCAACACCTTCTCTCTTCTTCCTTAAACTTTTCCTTATTTTTTTTCATATGTTAAAAATACCCCCAACACACACAAATGAAAGCAAATGGTCATTTCCGGCAAAGGAGGAGTGGTGTTAGAGGGATTCCATATAGGTTACATGTGGTTTTTACCATTACCACACCCATGGCCTTGGAATAACAAATCCACCCCTTTTACACTAAAAATGTAGACATTTATGGTAAAATTTTGTCTTTATAACCAAAGCAACTACATACATACAAGCGTAAACTTGATCATACTCGTTCTCTCAAACAAATCGATCAAGGTATTCATCAACAGTAGTGTACTTCACATCTGGATAAAGCTCTGTCGCCTCAACACCAAATGACGGGTCTATCTCAAAGTTGGTAAGATCTCCCTTCACAAATATGGAATGACCAATTGCTAACGCAATATTCATCGGAAATGTCGATTCTGAAACAAACCACGAAAACAAGGCCACAAAATAAATACAGGAAAACAAAAAGCCAATAGTTTTGTTCTTAATAATAGTTACATACCTTGAATAAGCTTCAAAAGTTGTTCTTCAGGAACATAAGTTTTCTCTATCGATTTGTCAATCTTCTTTTCCCATAAGGATACAACTTCATTTAAAGAGCAAATGTTTTTCGGGGGTTTGATGTAAAGAATTTTGTTTAATGTTCTTGGATCATCAACAGCTTTGATCGTGTAGGTACCGATGTCATGTTCATCATTAAAAACAGCTACAATGGCAAACATACAAATGTCAACCATGGTTAATTAGTTGGTTACTACCTACTAATAAAATGATATATGTGTATATTAGTACCTTTAGGGGTTCCGTCGCCATTGATGGTTACTTTATCTCTGGGAGGAGAAGTGGCGGCTCCGGGTTGAGCCAATGTAGTTAGGAAGGCGCCGGCAAAGCAGTTGCAAGCAACATATGTGAATGGAATCCCTTCTGCTTCAATGGTTCTACGGATTTGTACTTTTACAGCAAATGTTGAACCTGCCGGCTCTATTGCGTTTTGATGGTCCACGTCCATTCCAAACTCAGATGGAAAAAATCTCTAAACAAAAGCACAAAAAGTACAAATACTGATATGTACGAGAGACTCATAATAGTGCAATTAGCATTACAAAAACCTATTAAAGTGGCGATGCCTTAGGCGTCATAATAGTCCCTATTTTGGTGATAAGTTGCGACATTTGGTATTGACTGATGGTAAATGGGAATTGTGACACAAGCGAGAGGCGATCAAAAGAGGTCTGGGGTAAACGAACCAAGTCTTCTCATCTATCGAAATTTTAGAACATTAAGGATGATTAGAAAAACTTGTTAGCTGTTATCGTAGTCTATGCTATTGCTAATGTAATTATCTAACTAATTAAACATTTTCATATGAGCTGCAACTTATTTACTGTTTACCTTTTCCTTTTAAGTACTCATACTCTGATATGATCATATATTTTTACAATTTGGTAACAGGATTACAAAGGTATATTCACCTTAACATTTCTGGCTTCTTTAATAGCGGCAATAATTTTAGTCTGATCCGGTATTTGCGTCTTACCAACAGTTGAGATCACAACATCCACCTGCTTTATTGCCTTCACTAAACTTTCATGGTCATACAAATCACCCTGTTCAATTCATCATTAAACACTCTTTACTAATTAATTCCTCAAATCATCATTATAAATACTTGAATTATCTAAAATACATGTTTATGATGTTACTTTAGAGTGCTGATTTATTATTTCTTACTAGCTTATTTATAAGCAGTTTAAAAAAAATGTCCAAAACACTTCGAACTGCTTAAAAGACAAACTTATGAAAACTACTTTAAATATGTGCTACAAAAAACACCCCAAGTGAAAAGAAACATACGTAAACTAGTGTGACGCCTGAGTTTTCGAAGCTCTCGATAAGCTGACCCTTCACAGGGTCTGATGTGGTAGTTTCTCGAACCAGAATGAAAGTCGGGTGTCCAGCTTTTGCGCTAGCTTCGACCACAAACTTTCCAATGTACCCAGTTCCTCCTATGATCAAAATTTTGCTTTTCTCGGTTGCCATTTCTTTCGAAGAAATATGAAAGACAAATTTGTTTCTCAATAAACATGAGGCCTCAGTGCTTTGATGGGTCGTGGTGGACCAAATGAAGCAAAAACAAAATGAATGACATGTCGGGGATGTCAAATTACCTAATTGCCCCGAATGTTGATTGCTTCTTTTTGGGTAGAGATGTAAATGAATTGAAGGTTCATTACAAATTCAAATCTTTTCTTAATCTAAGGGGGCGCGTTGTAATCCGTTGTAATTTGATGTAATTGTAATTCAGATTACATTACGTAGACTGTTTGGTTCGCAGAATGAAGAAAATTGTAATTCGGATTACATTACGTTGTATGTTTGGTATTGTAATTGTAATTCAGACATTACAATTACTTCAAATGAGGTAATTCAGATTACATAGGAAGTTGGATGTAAAGTTTTGAATTACGTTGTAATTTAAAATTTTATACTTTAAATCATTATTGTTATTATTATTATTATTATTATTATTATTATTATTATTATTATTATTATTATTTTATTATAACATCACTTCATTAGAATAACAGGGGTTTACAACAAATTGGAGGGAAGCCGAGATACTATCTGGGCCCCCACCCCTTTAGCAATAGCGAAACTGATCCTATTAAATATATGAACAGCAGCACGTGCCCCAATATCCTGAGCCATGGAGAACTTCCGGATCCGCTTCAGCAATGTAACCGCGATCTGCTTCATAATAATCCCCAAAGAAGAGAAGAAAAGGGAAGAAACACATAACCAAATTCCGCACACTTTGCCATTACTTATCCGCATTTACGCTGATGCAGCATCAATCACGGCTAGGGTGTTTCAAAAAAAAAAACCGTGAACCGACGAACCGAGCCGAACCGCTCAATTCGAAACCGAAAAAACCCGAAAGCGAAAAAACCGAAAGCGGAAAAAACCGAAACCGAAAAAACCCGCTTATCACGGTTCGGTTTTTACTTTTAGATATTTGCGGTTAACCGAACCGAACCGTGCTTATAATACATAGATTATTTTCAAACTAATATTCCAATAAATGTACAAGTATTAAACCGAATTATTGCAAAACTTTTATTGGTTAATAACGACTTTTTTTCCGCTCGTAAAGTAACATTTTGTTAAAAATCTGAATGTGTGAAAATTGATTAATGTGATTCGAATCTAATAACGTCGAGTATATTTTTTTGTAATTCACGACGTTATATATGAAATAATTGAAATGGAAAATTAAATTGTAACGAAATACTTAAGTTTTATATGACATTTTAAAATTCAACGTCAATTTAATTTTAACTGATACTATCTGGGCCCCCACCCCTTTAGCAATAGCGAAACTGATCCTATTAAATATATGAACAGCAGCACGTGCCCCAATATCCTGAGCCATGGAGAACTTCCGGATCCGCTTCAGCAATGTAACCGCGTCTGCCTCTAATTCCCCCAAAGAAGAGAAAGAAAAGGGAAGAAACCCATATCCAATATCCGCACACTTAGCCATATACTTATCGCGTTTACGCTGTGCAGCATCAATCACGGCCCGACCGGGTACGAAGTTAACCATCCCGGTTTGCGTCAAAGGTGAAGATCCAGTCAGATCCACACACACATCAAGTCCTCCGTCCCACGAGTAAAGTAACATATCTGCTGGACGTAATGGTTTGTCACGCCCCCCATCCAACCCGATATCAACTTTCTTACCAGCTGAAATCCCAGAACGATAACATATGTCGACAAGGGTATCGTGCACAACATTATGACGATGTTTAATACCAATAATCCCGGCGCACGATACAACATGGTCTCCATAAATATCCCCAGCAAAAACCCTTGAACAAGCTGAACAAGGCTTCGAAACAGAAAATAAGGGGATACCTAAACGATAACACAAAACACAACGATAAGTCTTACCGTTCATAGTTTGTCTCAACCCAGAAATTGGGACCGTCCTAAGCCAGTCAGAGGTATGATCCTCCATTTGAGAAGTCCACAAGGCCATCTGTCGAGGAGATAAAGAAAATGTAGACTTTGCATTCTTAGTAACTCGTGTGAAATATATATCTGCCATTTTCTTTATGAGTTTGGGGGAAGCGATCTCACTTTGATTACTCAAAAGGTCAGTCTCCATAGATGTATTAAACATAGACAAGGCATCATCGAAAATAGGTCCGGGAGAATCAATACCAGTATGCCGAAGAAACTGGGAGAATCAATACCAGTATGCCGAAGAAGCTTAGTCTGCAAGCCAACAGACTGTAATCGAGAAGCAAGAAAGGCATAATTCAAAACATCACCCGCAGAATAGACACCAAGCCCCCCAAATGCAAAAGGTAAGGTGGCCAACCTCCATTGCCAGTTGCCAAATCCAGGTCCAGAAGCAGTGACAATACGCTCTAGAGAAGAACGAAGAGCCACGTCAAAAGAACGTTGGGCAGACGCAAAGACACGGGGAGGGCATGTGTGCATAGTAAAGTATAGCCTGGAAATACCCGCACAAGTACGAAGAAGCAACAACTCACATTGAGGATCATTAATCTTAGCAATAGCATCCATAAGCTCAATGGTCATGGTCACTCTCTTCATCACAAGCTCATTACAAAAATCAAAATCCACACTAGCGGGCCCACCAAGTAATTTAACACCATGCAAGGGCCGAGCAATATTAGGTCGAAAAATACATGCAAGCCTGCTTCGAGGGTCTTCCTTTGGCCAAAAAACTTCAGTTTTATCAACGTTGAGATGCAGGCCACACCCCGGCCCATCCTCCATAATTAACTTTAAGACCTTCCCAACAATCACTTTATTATTATTATTATTATTATTATTATTTTAATTATTATATCACTTTATTAAAAACTTAAGAGATTTACAATAAATTAGAGGGGAGTCGGGATACTATTTGGGCCCCCCTTGTTTAGCAATAGCGAAACTGATCCTATTAAATATATGAACAACAGCACGTACCTCAATGTCTTGAGTCATGAAGAACTTTCCGATCCGCTTCAGCAATGTGACCGCGTCTGCTTCTAATTCCCCCAAAGAAGAGAAAGAAAAGGGAAGAAACACATATCCAATAGCCGCACACTTAGCCATATACTTACCGCCACCGCATTTAACGCTGTGCCAGACATCAATCATAGGCCCGACCCGGAATGAAATTCAACCATCCCGGTTTGCGTCAAAGTGAGGATCCAGTCAATGATCCACACGACACATCAAGTCCCTCCATCCCAACGATAAAGTAACATATACGGCTGGACGTAATGGTTTGTCACGCCCCCCATCCAACCAGATATCAACTTACTTACCAGCTGAAATCCCAGAACGATAACATATGTCGACAAGGGTATCGCACACAACGTTATGACGATGTTTAATACCAATAATCCCAGCACACGATACAACATGGTCTCCATAAATATACCAGCAAAAACCCTTGAACAAGTATTCGAAACAGAAAATAAGGGGATACCTAACCAATAACACAAAACACAACGATAATTCTTACCGTTCATAGTTTGTCCCAACCCAGAAATAGGGATCGTCCTTAGCCAGTCAGAGGTATGATCCTCCCTTTGAGAAGTCCACAAGGCCATCTGTCGAGGAGATAAAGAAAATGTAGACTCTGCATTTTTAGTAACCTGTGTGAAATATATATCTGCCATTTTCTTCATGAGTTTGGGGGCAGCGATCTCACTTGGATTACTCAAAAGGTCAGTCTCCATAGATGTATTAAACACAGACAAGGCATCATCGAAAATTGGCTCGGGTGAAACAATACTAGTATGCCGAAGAAGCTTAGTCTGCAAGCCAGCAGACTGTAATCGAGAAACAAGAAAGGCATAATTTAAAACATCACCCGCAAAATAGACACCAAGCCCCCCAAATGCAAAAGGTAAGGTGGCAAGCCTCCATTGCCAGTCATCAAATTCTAATCCAGAAGCAGTGACAATACGCTCTAGAGAAGAACGAAGAGCCACCTTTATTATTTATTATTATTATTGTTATTATTATTATTATTATTATCGTTATTATTGTTATTATTATTTATTTATTTATTACGTATTATTGTTATTTTATTATTATTATTATTATTATTATTATTTTATAAAAAAACTTAAGAGATTTACAATAAATTAGAGGGGAGCCGAGATACTATCTGGGCCCCCACTCCTTTAGCAATAGTGAAACCGATCCTATTAAATATATGAACAGAATCACGTGCCCCAATGTACTGAGCCATGGAGAACTTGCGAATTACGCTGTGCAGCCATATACTTACCACGCTTATTTTTATTATTATTATTATTATTATAAAATAATTAAATAATAATAATAATAATAATAATTTAATTATTTATTTATTTATATATTTTTACTATTATTATTATTTATTTATTTATTTATTATTATTATTGTTATTGTTATTATTATTATTTATTTTATTATTATTATTATTTATTTTAATATTATTATTATTAATATAATTTTTATTTTTTATTATTTTTATTATTATTATTTTTATTATTATTATTATTATTATTATTTTATTTATTATTGTTATTACTATAATTTTATTATTTACTAAAATTAGTAGTATTATTATTTATTATTGTTATTTATTATTATTACTATGATTATTATTATTGTTATTATTATTTACTATTTTTATTATTAGTATTGTTATTATTATTATTTATTATTATTATTATTTATTATTATGATTATATATTATTATTATAAGTATTATTTATTATAATTATAATAAATATTCTTAGTATTTATTATTATTATTATTATTATTATTTCTTATCATTATTATTTATTTATTATTATTATTTATTGTTATTGTTATTATTATTATTTTTAAGTTTTTTTAATTTTTTTGAATTACATTACATCCGGATCCAACCAAACGTGACAGAATATATCAATTACAATTTAACACATTACAATTACAACACATTACAACTCTTTGAATTACAATTC